>JAVQJF010011377.1:0-75329 GCA_036023855.1 Gadopsis marmoratus
AGAGGAGTTACTTCTTATTTTATTTTATATTATTAATTTGTGTCCAAGAAAAGTCAGTTATATGTTGTAATAATGCAGCATTGGAAAGTAAATGGTAAATGGACTCTTTCTTATATAGCCGAAACGGTTCCCAAAGCGCTGTACCAGTAATCTAAGTTTTGAACAGTAGTCTAATTCACCCATTCACACACCGATGGGGACACAGTTGCCACGCTGGCCTCCACCGGGGGCAACTCGGGGTTCAGTGTCTTGCCCAGGGACACTTCACATGTGGGCAGCGGGAGCTGGGATCAAACCACCAACCCTGGGGTTAATGGACGACCACATTATCCTCTCAGCCACAGCCGCCCGCTCACGAGCGAAAGTAACTAAGTACATTTACTTAAGTACAAGTTTAAGGTAATTGCACTCGTTCCATTTCATGCTTCGTTATACTTTCAGTGGGAAATATAGTACTTTTTGTTCCACTACATTTATTTGACATGTTCAGTTTTGAGATTAAGGTTTTGCTTAAAGAACATATGATAAACATACAAATATATATTTTTATATGTAATTATATGTTATATATTCAACCAGTGGCTCAGAACCTTTTCGGCTTCTGGCCCCTTACAAAAAAGCTGTGTGTACTTGTGGCCCCTTGGACATTTCACCTTTAAACTGCTCAGATGGTTTTTTTTAAATAAGCGTTTGTGGCTCAAAGAGGTAAAATTATTCTATATTTCACAAAAAGATTAGAGAAAAATACAAAGAATGAAAGAGTTGTGTAACAGAACTTAGTTGTTTCCCATTAATCATCTTATGAGCTCTCAGATTTATCTTGTGGCTGTTTGGTGGGGCTCAACCCCTAATCAGTATTAACAACCTAATAATGTAATATATATAATTGTACTTCTCATCAAACGTCTCTACTTTTACTACAGTAGGATTTTTTATGAAGGAATTGTTTACTTTATTGAGTAATTTTACATTGCTGTATTGATATTTTTGCTTACATAAAGGATTTGAGTTTTTCTTCCACCATTGTAATAGTGCATTATGTTTACTGACTGTGTATTATTTATATATTTTTTAAGATGTGGGATTATTTATCTATGTTTAATGCCTTAACTCTGAGAGAAATGCTCTTTATTACTGCTGAGCAAATACTCCAGAGACCGCAAAGCTTGTCATACAAGTTCCCATGTAATGAAGGCAAAATATGCTTAACAATAGGCTGAGGACTAAAAATGGCAAGAAGCGGCAGGACCAGTTTCCCTTAACAAAGAGGAGAAAGGCAGGGCCAGAGGTAGGTGACATACTTTATGTCGACCTCAGAGAAAAAGGTAATTATTGAATGTGGTAGCGCAAACTCTGAGAGAGGCAGGGCAAGGCTGTGGATTACCATAAACCTCATATCAGTGTGATGCATCACCTCTGAGAAGGAGGGAGACAGAAAGGAGGAAGAAGGAAGAGGTAAACAGGAGAGACGAGGGACACGGTGCAGGTAAGATGGGTGGAGTTAAGAAAACCCTGAAGGTGGACAAACAGAGAGGAGCGCGTTGATCGCCTGAGCCTGACAAATCGCTGGAGAGAACCAAAACAATGAGGATATTAAAAGCCAAGCTGCACCCGGACTTCACATTCAGCTGGAAGGATGTATGAAAAGTGCCTGGCTGCGAAGGAGGGAAACATGAGCCTGGAATAACAAGATCGAACATTTTCCTTGGGATAGAGGACGCAACTGAAGGAGCCAAGGTAAGGAGTTTATACAATACATGTCTTTTCTATTACACTGGTTTTAAGTCATGTAATATATTGTTGATGTGGCTCTGACGTAGAGTGACTTATGTTTATAGTAATGTTTATGCATGATATTAATCCATCTCACTCTGGGTTTTTCTGTGATGATTATGTCTTTTGCTTGGCTGAATGAGCAGGTGCCCTTAATGTTTGCCCTTTGGGTGTGCAGTACAGCACTAGCATTAATGTGTCAAATAATGCAGATGAACAGGTTTCGAGATCTGGGATGTGACGCAAAAGGATGATCATGTTGTTGAAGAGTTTCCCTGTGTGGCTGCAGTGTCTTTACAGCAGCTCGAAATTCAGATATATAAATAAAGATTCCTTTTTTTATAGTTGCAACTTTGGTGAAAGTTGTGTGTCGTGGCCAAACTACCTCAGATAGTATTACGTCATCTTAAGATAGACCAGTGCAAGAAGTCTGTGCTGCATGACCAAAGGGATCATAATTTTGCAAAAGAAGACTACATTGAAAAAAAGTCAGTAAGGCGTGAAGAGGTTTTGTTCTGATTGTCAGTCATCAGTGACAGTGATACAACATATGAACTTCCTGAAGTCTCAGTTACACGTTCACTCAGACACCTTCTCACACTGGATACCTGCGGAAGAGTCATGTTACTATACACAGGTTCAGCCCCAGATACAAAATGGGTTTCAGGACTAATACTGTCACTGTTTATCTGTTGTTTCTACTCACCTCCATCTATTTTTTTATCCACAACAACTACTTTTACAAATAGAAAATATCCTTGAGCTTTTATATAACAACTGTAAGCATGTGGAAATACTAGAAACCGATTGAATATGAAGTCTGGCTGTGTGAATGAGGAACGAAACAAAAGGCATTTCTTTAATTGAATCTCTCTTTACATGCGACAGGATGTCTTCAATATCAGAAGCAGACTTCCAATGCAAGCAGGGAGATACTATCTGTGGTGAGTTTTATGAGCAGAGATACCACTCACCTGGTTTGGCCAGTGTCACTTAAGTTGACAGATGAACAGATGACATACCAGGAATGTCTACAGACAAACCTGTCTGCCGCTTTGAGATCACTGAATCTTAGACTCGCTGAGTGACTATTTACAAAGATTGTGTCTGTACCTGTTTGCAGAGATCCGAGTGTATGAGCAGGAGGTGATCATTGTGCCCATCTTTCTGCTGGCCAGCTTCCTGGTCACGCTGGTCTTCATTTTGCTGATGCGCTTTTGTCCAGAGAAGGTCGATCGCATCCGTCCAAAAGCATCAACGTCGGCCACCAGGAGAGGGCTGCATGGCATTGATGGTAAGACGCGGTCTGACACAGGCGCCTATAAAAACGTATAAATGATTAGTGATAATCACTCAAAATATTATTATAAAACAATGAAAGCAATATTGTTTCACGTTTTATACACAAATACAGCAGATAAATGGGAAAAAAAACTTTTAAAGTCTATGTACATTTAAGTAATTTTTATCCCAACTTGTTAATGTGCCTGTAAATTAGCTATAATATCAATAATTCACAGTTTAACAAATGTTTCCCATGAAATGTTTATGGTCAACAGACACAAGTGAGATACTGTGTGAAAGCCCCACATCAGCAATATCAACTGGTTTTCTCAGTTATGTTTCTATAAATAAAACATGCTCAGACAGTGATGAATTCATAGTGTAACAGACTCCAAAGGGGTAAATATGTACAGTCGACTGTAAAACTGCACGCACATTTGAATAGTTTTTCTCCCTTTTTTTTAACCACCATACAACTCATCCACATTCTTGGAATAAATGTTATACTTAGTGTTTCTACAGATCAATCAATTAATTCAAGGTAAAATAGATCATTATGCCTTTGTTTTTATACATTATACTGCAGAGGGGCATTCTTGTTTTATAAAGCAAGCAGATGACGTTTTAGTTTTAGAGTTTTAGCATCCACTGTATAACACTATTTACCCCTTAGCAAAAGTTTTCATTTTTTCCAGTACTACAAAAACATCAAACTTTCTGTTTTCCTATTCTCATGTAAATCCTTGCACTTATCTCAAATGATAATTATTCTCCCTCTCTGTCTCTCCCTTCACTTTCTGTCCATAGCTCCACCAGGTATAAATGTCCTGGAGCATGAAAGCATCGCTCTGGACGTGCCTACTTCATACTCCACCTTCCACCCCCCGAGGACGTACTCCTCCAAGAACTTCTCCATGCCTGTGGTCACACCCTCTCTCTCGCCCAGCCCCCCACCGCAGCCCTTAAAGCCCAGTTTCACCCCCATCGTCCAGCCCAGAGAGTTGCCCCGTCAGAGGCTGCCCGAGTCCTTCAACCTGGTCACCCCACTGCCTGTTGCCTTCTCCCTGCGCTCTGACTCCTCGGTGTCCCTCTACAGGGCCCGTATGGAAAACAGGAATGTGGTGCTGCGAGTCCTAAATGGTGAGATGGTTAAACTACAGATGGCTTCTGTAACTGCAGTGTTCAGTTTTCATTCTCACCTCCCTCTCATTCTTGCCCTTTACAGACTCTGCTGATGCCACAGAAAGACACACCTTCTTGGGCTTTGCATCCTTCCTGTCCCAGCTGGGACCACATCCCTTCCTGCCAGAGCTTCTTGGTGTGGTCTCACTTCGAGCTCCCCTGGTTACAGTTGTGGAAGAGCTTGAGAACAGAGACCTGCTCAGCTTCCTGTGGCGATGCAGACAGGTATATTTTTTACTGAGGGAAAACTGCTCAATTCAACTAAATTCAGTTTTATTTATATAGCACCATATCATAAGAAAGTTATCTCATAGCACTTGTCCATATAGAGCAGGTCTAGACCGACAACATGAGACCCAACAATTCCCACCATGAGCAAACACTAGGCGACAGCTTCAAGGAAAAACTCCCTTTTACTGCTGCAATGTGTGTTAAGTCACTTAAGCTTCAAACCATATAAAGCAAGAGAATGATTGTGTCATCTTCCAAATGGCCCAGCTTTGGACCTTTCTGTGTGGTTTGCATGTCTTCCCTGTGTTTGTGTGGGTTTCCTCCGGGTGCTCTGGTTTCCCCGCCATTCTGAACTCTCAGTCAGTGCCCTTGGCCAAGACATTAGCTTAGAACTGGAGGTGGTCCCCGGACGCTGCACAGTGGCTGCACGCTGCACCCAACACTTGGGATGGTTAAATGCAGAGAGTGAATTTCTTTACAGGGATCAATAAAGGATAACTTACGTAACTTCTCTTTATTAATTTTTTCAGGAACATGTGGATAATCCATGTGCGTTGACTGAGAGACTAATATTCACCATGGCCAAACAGGTGGCCTCAGCACTGGTCAGTATGCCCATATATATCCTCACCTTTTGACTTTCCAATTAATAACATACAACCCTGTCCTGATCGCATCTCAGTACATTGACTTGTTGACAGGGTTTCCCTCCAAACAATACTCCTTCATCATACCGTGAACCTGCCTGACCAAACATTTCTTGTGTTTTTGTCATGATTTGTCTCAGTACTTATATAGTCTACAGCCATGCTAGCAGCTCTGGAGGCTGTACTTTCGCACAGCAGTGCTTTAAGCTAAATGCTAACATCAGTATGCTAACATGATTCTCACAGTGACAATTCTAACGTGCTGATGTTAGCAGGTAACGTTAACCATGTTCACCACCTTAGTTTAGCGAGTTAGCATGCAAACATTTGCTCTAATTAGCACTAAAACACAAAGTACAGCTGAGGCCGTTGGGACTGTCATTAATTTTGCTGATATTGCCAAACTATTTAGATAAAGGTTCATCCTCTCGGAAACACTGAAGCTAATTTCCTAGCAATCCATCCTATAGTCATTGAGACATTTCAAATACTACAAATCTCAACCTCATGGTGGCGCTAGAGGAAAGGTCAGAGGATCAACAAAGTCAGCAGGAACAAGTTTTTGGGGACCATGAATCTATCCAAAATTTCATGGCAATCCATCAAACAGTTTTTGAGATATTTCAGTTTGGACCAAAGTGGTGGACCGACCCACTGGCAGAACAACATTGCCTCTAGAGCCACTGGTATGGCTAAAAGAAGGGACTAATATTTAAATATATATATATTTTAGCAGTTCTGCTACCTCAAATTAGAACGCTTTAATCCATTAGTTTTTAAATAATCTCTCCATGCTTTAAATCACTGGATCTGTTCCAGCAATACCAGTATACTGTCTAGCCTAGATGCTCTATAAATGCGGTTTCTGTGAGGTTTTGGGAAGATCTTTACATAATTATTTAGTTCATGTCAGAATACAGTTGATGACTGAACTTAAATGAACTGCACAGGCTTGCATGTTTAATCCTGAGATGCTCCCTGTCTTGTTGCCCAATCAGGACTTCCTTCACAGCAAAGACCTTCTCCATGGAAGCATTCGTGCCCGCAGCGTGCTGGTCACCAAGGGGTTCACGGCCAAGCTTTGGGGCCTGCATGGCGTCTACACAAGGAAGAACCAGAGAGCCACTCAGAGAGATGATCCCAGCATAAAGAAATGGCAGGCACCAGAGCTGTTAGCCAAGAGAACCGCCAGTCAGAGCAGCGACATGTGAGTTTTTCTGTTTTCATCTCTGGTATTGTGTGTAGTTTACATCCTCCAATACAGATGCTGCTGCAGAATAAAAAAAATAAATCATTTATTAAATGTTGCTACTAACTTATTGTAGACATGTTCTGTACATATATTGTTAAGAGCATTTGCTGAATGGAAGGCTAACAATTATTTGAATGTGTGTCCCTCTGTAGCTGGTCATTTGGCATATTACTGTATGAAATGGCAACATTGGGTAAGTTGAATTTGAACTTTTGGGTCATAAATATATAACCTAAAAAATGTATATCGTGAGATGATATACATTTCTCAACTGTCAGAAAAGTTCCCATAACATTTACACTGAGTTATCACTTTGTATTAGGGAATTGTAATATTGCAAACTCATAAACAGGACTACTTTATAGTAATATTGTATTTTAATATGATGTTCACATCAATGGGATGAAGTCTCTTATTCTGTAAGGTATTTCATATCCTGGGTTAGCCAAAAAAAACAGGCATTCCCATTTAGTTATTTTATCCATAAACAGCTTTCCAGAAAATAACACAATATCATATATTGCAAATGTAATATATTCAGTGTAAAAGTACATATACCTTGATTTTATCCACCCCCCCCACTCCTACCTACTACATTTACTCTTTTCTCTCCAGGTGAAGCTCCGTTTGCAGAAATCTCAGTTAATGAGCTTCTGCAGTTTCATCAACGAGGGAAAAGTCTGAAAAAACCTTCCAACTGTTCCAACACACTGTAAGTATCCACTGCATGCTCCAGACAACACAACCTAACCTGAAGGACAAATGTGCCGTAAAGCTCAGACTATTTTGTCTCTCCCTCAGATACTCCATCATTAAGGGCTGTTGTCAGTGGAAGGATCAAGATCGACCCTCTCTTGCTGAGGTGAGCCGCAAACTGCTCTCTGGAGAGAAAGGTGCCTCTGACAAAGTCCTCAAAGTGTCTGGGACAGTTAACATTGAGCAGTACCTACAGGAAGCAGGATATGGAGAAACCAACAGCTACACTGTCTTCTGATCACTGCCTTTGCCAGCAAAATAAATTGAACTATTCTCCCCACTGGTAGCCCAAAGACGCACTTTTACATATTATCCTTCAGGTGCAATAAGTGTTCCAAACTGTTTTTGACAGCTTTGGGCACTGCAGTTGTTTTTATTTTGTTATGTATTCTCCTACTTCAGGGTCACAATGTAAGTCAGAAAAACTGTGCTAAGTAAGTTATTTACCTTAGGGAACCATTCATTCTTGTCTTTGTCTAGGTAATACCTAAATCTTTGTTGTTCAGTTAGGCAAATACAACCGTTAACTTTGTAGGAGTACACTTTAAGATACGTGAAGATGTAATATGCTATTACCACATATTTGAATGGTTTAATATTTGGCAGGATTAAGGAATGGAGACAAATGTCATTATGCTATTATTATATTTACTGTCTTCTCTATAAGCAATTCATGCAGACATCTACAAACTGTTTACACAAATTTAAATGTGAATAAAAATATCACCTTAAGACTTGCAATGACCTTTTTCCTTATCAAGTGGACATTGCGGGGGTAATAAAAGCACACAGGTCCAGGAACAGGTATTGTTTATTGGTAGTACAAAGGGAACTTCCACTCAGCCCTCGACAGAAAACCATGAGGAATACCTATTTTCAGGTAGTTAAGTTGATTAAAGCTACTAAAACTATATCATATCCATGAAAAAATAATTTTGATTGTAGTACAAAATGGACAAGATACAAAACTAAACTGGATAACTGGTAAAATTAACTAATTAAAATATAATATTTAAATGAAGTGGAATGTTGTTGACATCACTCCAAATCATATCACTAAAGTTAAAGCACCATTTGAAATACAGCAAGAAGGCAACGTTTCTTTCTTTTTTTTCTCTCCACACAATAGGTGAACTGTCCTATCTAGAAGACCTAGCACCGATTACTGCAGGCTGGCAGATTTGCACAGTTTCACAAGAGTATACATACAAAAGGCCTCTACTCACAGC
Organism: Gadopsis marmoratus; assembly: GCA_036023855.1. NCBI lineage: Eukaryota > Metazoa > Chordata > Actinopteri > Centrarchiformes > Percichthyidae > Gadopsis > Gadopsis marmoratus. The sequence goes on from JAVQJF010011377.1 coordinate 8,355, forward strand.
GACAGAAACAAAAAATTGACAAACAATACAGACATGGATACCTCAGACTGAGGTGTGTGCTCACCGCTCACACACATAACAGTACACATACAACATGTTTTTGCACATTCAATGTCCAGAAAGTAAACTGTCCATCCGCATGTCTCCACACGATAGATGGTGCACCATTGTTTAGTAAAAACCCTCCTCACTTCCCCATAGTTCTTTAAAATGTCTTACTAAAAGCGGAGCAGGTCCAGGTATTGATTCCAGTGAGAAGTCATCAATGAGAATATGACTCTGGTGTCCCCTCTGAAGCACTGAATGCATCACTCACGCAGGGTGTTGATGGAGGCACAGATCTTGAGCGCGGGACCCAGCTTGATATTCATGGTGGAGATGAGATGGTCCTCTCGCAGGAGCAGCAGAGCTTGCCCGTCTATTTCCTGTGAGAGAAACTGGGCAGCCAACTCTTCACAGCCTGGACACAACCCAACAGGAAGGGAGAATTGGTACAAAAAGAGAACAGGAGACATGACTAGGGCTTACAAAACTGTTACCTAATGACTGAACACCAACCTTGAAGTGAAGAGATGAACCTGAAGACTTCTTCCACACTCCACTGAGCAGGAGTTGCTGAGAGAAAGTTAGCCCCCACTAGTGGGAGGCTACCTGGAGCTGAGCTGTCAGACGGAGGAGCACTGTGTCCAGCTCTTGAGCAGGAGTGTGAGGAGCTTGGGGACAGTGAAGGAGAATCATCCTCCGCTTCTTCTCCATCGCTGGATATGTCCTCCGAGCGGCTGGACTCAGAGTGGCACTATGCCAAAAACAGCGAAGATTCAGATACAAAAGCCAATGATAAAACTTCAGAGAACTAGCTGCATTTGTTGATAATGCAACAACTTGATATATATAAAACATAAGGCTGGTATTTTTATATATTTTTCTTACTATCAACAAATTCCATGAAAAGCCAGAAACCAATGTGTACAACTCAATACTTTAACTTTCCTACCGTCTGTGGCATTCACGCCAATTCAGTCTCTCCAAAGATACACATTTTTATAAGGACAAATCACAAGTATAAAGTTAAATTTTTAAAAAAAGGTTGTCTTATTATAAAGTTATATAGTAAGTAAATAGTGAATTTGTTGGGGCCACAGAATTATACATATTTACTACAGTACAGCAGGACAGTGTATGTGAGATTGACTAAAAATAAACTACAGTGCATGTGTTAACGGTATTGAAAAGAACATGTCATTCAGTGCAACATTGTGTGGCTCACTGACATTTTTTTTTTTTAACTGTGATATTTAATAAACCACATCAGCCTCATCCTTTAAACTACAGCTCTTACCTTGACAGGTAGATGCCTGCCTGATATTTTATTACAGGCGATATTAGAACTACTCCTGCGAGTGGGGCCCCTTCGTCTTGCGGCGCTCTCAGTGGGTGCTGGAGGTGGTGCCGGGCCTGCGCCATTCCTCCCTCTGCTTGACTTGAAGTGTTGGCTGCAGCTCACATTATACCTGTGCGTCCAGGAGCACAGTCAACACTCAGGAAGGCATTTTCTAGGATTTTCTGTTCTCCTATGGACATGTAACTTGCAGTACAATGTGCTAATCAGTGGAATCCCTGGTTCCCTTATTACATATGGTTGCCTACCCTTGATGTTAAGCACAGTAGAGTTGAGTTTTGGAGGTATGTACAACGTAACCAAAAAACAAACCAAAAGAATAAAAAAAGTCAAGATGGGAAGCTGAAGTAAATCGTACCTCTTAGCACATGTATTTGAACAGAACCTCTTTGATCCCCTGAACTGGCTGGCTGGGGCGAGGCTTCCACAGTACTCACACTTTAACACTGATGAGGAAAATAAGGATAAAAAACTATGTTACACATTTAGAAAATATTGACCATGCACACACATTCACAATATCATATGTGATCATTAAAAAATAAGAGTTATTCCATCACTTACATGGAGGTCCGTTCTCTGAGCGGCCAACCAGGGCAAAGTCTCTGTCTTTGAGGAGTCCAGCCACCTGTCATATCAAATACAAGCCTGGCAGTAAGGAACTTTTCAGATGAAATGTGCATAGCCAGCGTATCTCCAATTAAAGATTTGATTTAATATGAAATTATGTTGTCATAGCAAGGCACACTTACAGGGAAAGGCTCAGCTCCCTCCTGGATGACAAAGCCCTCAATGAGGTGGGTGAGGACCTGAGGTTTGACCACTGCCTGTGGAACAGGAGCTCTGTCTTTGTCCGCGACTCTTGACAAGGGCAGAGGCAAAGACAGGGTGGGAGGAGATGAGAAGGCAGCTGCTACAGGAGGAGCTAGTGAGGATCAGAAAGAAAAAGGGAAAATAATGAGCCTTCAACCTGATTTTTACACTTACATTTGCAAGTATTGCTACTAATAACCTATGCTTGATTTAGATAACAAATTGACATACCAGAGTTCTTTGTAGGGGCAGGGGATAAGGGAGGAGCAGAATCTTTCATGGGTGCTGAGTCTGAAGATTCTGTTGCCATCTCGCTTGGTGCATCACAGTCAGATTTTCTCTTCAGAGAGCCAATAGCAGGCTTTATCTAATGGTATGTGGAAAGGAAAGCAGGAGACACCGTTACAATTCCTTGTATGGTGGTAGTTCTACTTGCACCTAACCAAAGTTATGATTATCCTTTTAATGCTTGATCTTACCATAGCACTGTTGTTGGAGACTGCGTTAACATTCCCACCAGTTGTACTTTCCTGGGCTGCGCTGCTTCTTGTCTGTGCCAGGGCCACAGCCTGTACGTTTCCCGCTAAGCCCTGCCTGGCTCCCACAAGCTGCACAGGGATGTGAGGAAGGCTGTGCCCCCCAGTGGTGGCCTGGCTGTTGCAAGGTGGTGCTGGGAGAATGGGAGGTGGGTGTCGAGGGGGCAGCTGCACAGGCAAGCGGTGTCCCTGAACTGTCTTGGGCTGGATTGGCACAGGACCTTTGTCTGAAGTAGTGCTGGCCTGTTGTAAAGGCTGCACCACCAGAGTCTGCGTGTTAATGTTGGCTTTTGAAGTCACTGAGCCAATGGTGTAGCCCTGGGTGGTGGTGGGAACATTTGAAGTGGGCACCAGGATAACGGGGGCAGCAGAGGAGGACAGGAGGAGTTGGGAGAGAGGGAGTGCTGAAGAGGAGGTGGAGGAAGGAGCTACAGAAGCAGCAGGAGTAACAGTCATGGCAGCCTGGTTTCCAGTCTTCACAGTCATAGCGGTGGACTGCTGAGTATAGTTGGGTTGTGGTTGCACTTGCTGCTGCTGAACTGTCTGGGCAAACGTCTGCTGCTGCTGAACAAGAGGAAAGCCAGCAACATCTTTCCTCTCTGGAAGCTCAGACTTGACAGCAACTGCTCTGCCAGCGCAGTGTATAGCCAGATTCTGCACCTGTAAGATCAAGAAGGGAGCAGGTTGTGGTGAAATGCATTTGAGATGTGTGCTTGGTGGAGTCAGTTATCCCATGACTTATGACAATTACATCTCTGAAATCAATCCCATATTCAAGACTCAAACCTGATCATTGTCAGTCTGGGCACTGGTAGTGGTGGGAGCAACTTCATGCTTTTGCGGCTGCTGGGGCTGTGTCTGGGCAACTGTTGTTACAGTAGCTGTTGCTGTACCACCAGGCATGAAGATGAGCTGGGAGGAGAGGGGAGCCCTGAGAGAGCGGTTGACCTATGCGAGGCGCAAGACAGATTGTCAAACTCGCAAATAGCAAATATTTTAATGAATGACTCTAACTACTATTGGATTTATTTAATGATTTGCCAATATTTTGGTGAAAGTGTTAATTGTTAAAAGCGGTGTATCGCCACTTTCTCTTGAGAAACGTGAGTTCAGCAACCCAAAAGTAGGTCTTTAGAACACCACATCAATAAGCTTCCACAAACAGAATAAAGGTTGAATTATTATATCATACGAATTGGTGACACAGACAAGATGCAATCATTTAATTGATTATTACTCAAAAATGGACACAGCAAGTGATCATTTTTAACTCACCCTAAGATACATCTGTCCCTGTCCTGCAGAGTTTCCACCCAGCAACACTGACTGGTTGAGAGCTGTTGTTGCTGCAGAGGTGACTGGGCCGTGGGGACGGGGATTGGTCATGGTACCTCCCGCAGATGTGGTGCTTAGGTTGACCTGGGAATAACAGGAAATTGTACATTTTTATCAAACTTTACTATTTCAAAAACTGGCTGTGTAATTCATAATTCAAACAACAATTAACATAAAAACTTACAGTCGTGGTGGCCTGGGACATGCTGTTACTTGGGGTATTGGACTGGCGGCTAGCTGCAAGCGTGGCCTGGTTTAAAGAGAGAAAGTAAAAGGATGGAGTGTAATGCTTCTGCTTAACATGCTTTTGTACTGACTCCATTTTCTTGTCATAAGTGCGGTTACCTGTTGCACAGCAGCCAAGTTGTGGAGTTGCGCACTATTGATCTGCTGCTGCAGCATGAGCTGCTGGAAGTACTGAGCTGCATTTGGCTGCCTTTGCAGTGCTTGGAGAGCCTAAACAAACACACACGTTGTGTTAAGACTAATCCAAATGTCTTTATAGTTATATATTATCAATTCAAGAAAACTGTCTTTTCATTACATCTATGCAGTTAACTTGTTAATGAACACAAACACTATGCACACCTGTACAGCCTGTCTCTCATATAGAGACATGTGGGCTATCTGGGGTGCACGAGAGTTCCCACTTGTCTGAGGAGCTCCATTGGTGGTGCCTGCGTTTTGGTCTTCACCTGCATCCATGTTTGCTGCTCAAAACACAAAAGCCACTCATCAGAACTAGTCATGACCAAACACTATTGTTGTATACACATACACAACACATTTTATTAATTGTAAAACTGCTCAATCGTAAACATCTTAGCGTGAAGACTTGTTGACCATGCAATTTGGCACTCCACACAATAAAAATACATTTTTAAAAAACTGTAAAAATCAAATGCACACTCAAATCATCAGTTCCAAGCTGAAGTACATTACAGCCAAACTGTCCACTCAACGTGATTCAAATGCAACAGACTTTGCTGCAAATTGGCTTCGGCTATACATCGATCAGCCATAACTTCATGACCACTGACAGGTGAAGAGAAGAACATTGATTATCTCCTTAACATGGCACATGTCAGTGGGGGGGATATATTAGGCAGCAAGTGAACACTTTGTCCTCGAAGTTGATGTGTTGAAGCAGGAAAAATGGACATGCATATGGACGCGAGCGACTGTGACAAGGAACCAAACTGTGATGGCTAGACGACTGGGTCGGAGCATCTGCAACACTGCAGCTCTCGTGTTGGTGTTCCCGGTCTGCAGGGGTCAGGACCTACCAAAAGTGGTCCAAGGAAGGAGAACCGGTGAACCGGCGACAGGGTCAGTGATACGCGTGCGGTCCGATCCTACAGAAAAGCTACTGTAGCTCAAATTGCTGAACACGTGAATGCTGGTTTTGATGGAAAGGTGCCAGAACACGCAGAGCATCGCAGTTCGCTGCATATGCGGCCGCGTAGCAGACGGTCAGGATGCCCATGCTGTCATCGTGTTATGGCTGATCGGTGTAAATGCTGTGGTATGTGGCAATGGTGTATGTAACGTACTTGTCCCGATACAAATAAAACATAATAAAATAAAATAGAAAGTCTACTTCTGAGGCACCACTACTGGAGCACACCCTCAAAATGTCCATTACTCGGATTTAATTTTAACAGAGGGTTATTATTTCAGAGGGCCCATAAATCACAGCTTGCCACACCGCTGCACATACAGTAGCTTCAACTACATGGGCGCTTAGCAGGCTTCTACTAATCGTGACATTATGGTATTTTCATTAGCAGACCAGTTGTCAACGTGATAAATGAATGCGCGAGAAATAACATGGAGGAAACTGAAACACCAAGTAAAAAAAGAAGCTAGCCAGCTGTGGCTAACTACAATGGACTTTGCTAGTTAGCCAAGTTAAGCTATCGCTAAACAAAAGTCTCACATACCACAACTAGAATACATTAATTATAACCGGGATAGAAAAAAAAAAGGCCGAGTGGAGAAATAGCAAATAAAGGTGTAGTTTGGTGCTAACACTAACGTTCGCTAGTAGAAAAGGTGCAGCGTTACTCTAACATAGATATGCTAACTAATTAGCAATGCTAGCTGTTTACCACAGGCAGAAAGCTAGCAACTAGCTAGCTACCGTCCGTGCAAGAAGTCAGCGTTTAGTGTTTATCGGCGTGCTTATGTGTTTACCTCTCCTTGGTATTTCTGTCCTTTTCACAGTTATAGGTAATCAAGTTTGTATTGCGGTCTTGGTTGTAACTGCAAACAGCGATAGAGACCCTTTCAGGGTTTTTGCCTCCAACCAAACCCCGCCCCTTGCAAATCCTTTTCTGTTCTTTTTTTCTTCTTCTTTTTTTTTTTTTTTTTCCTTTTCCTTCTTCGTCGTCTGCTTCTTCTTGTTCTTCTTCATATTAGTTGGCGTTCGGAAAAGCAGCGTTAAAGGGACATACAGCCACCTGCTGTATCGGCGTGTGTAGACCCTAAAAGATTCCAGTAGATATTCAAATCCACGCGATGTTGTTTATTGGGCCCAGTTTTTGCTCATAGTATGCTAACTGCTATGGGAATCCATATACTGAGTTTAACATGGGAATGTTTTCTGACCAATGAATCCTAGTGTTACATTCAGTTGGCTCGTATACTGACGGGCTTCTGGTTCATAGAGGCTTAAAACATTGGTGTCGACCATCTTTACCTTTTGAATCACCCATCATGTACCAAAACATTTATTCCGAATTTTAAAGGAATAACCTTCCGCACGGAACCCCTCAGAGCCTGGTCTGGGATTTGCAGGGCGGACGTGCAGATGATCTGTTTCTATAACTATTCCAACGTGTGCCAGTTTCTGTCCCGAAACCATTCAACTATCATAATGCTCAGCTCTTTGAGGACATTTATGCTTGTATTTTTCACATTTATATACTTTCAGGTTTATTCAACATTTCGTGCCAGCTATTCAGTTTAGGCTGTCGCCTTTCAACAAATATTAAAACGTTAACATCCACAGTTGCCTGAACTGCAGAAATGTCAATTGAATTGCCAGAATTGTTTCACCTAAACAAGGTAAGCGCTGAAATACACAATGTTACAGAAGCTGTGATATTTTAATTAATTGTGGAAAACATTTGCATCAATTTTGATGTATGTTGTGTTTTTAGTTTTTGACCTTGTTGTTTTTACACACGCCTTCTTCACACACCTGAGTGAATACCTCTGAACCTCTGAGCATTGTACCACCATTTGCTTGATTTCAACCTGTGACTGAGTCACAAACCTGCTCCTACCTCGTTGCCTCAGTCGGGATTCGATCCCACGTTGCCAGATCTCCAACTTTACCTCTGAACCATCTTCAGCGCTGATTGACACAAAGAGAAATGAAGATCATAGAGTTCTTAATACTTAAAATATTGTGCTTTCTTCAACAATCAATTACAATATCGCAGTTTAGCTTTCAGCTTATTTGTATTTCAGCTCTTAGCTTCTTCTTCCAGGTGATACATTTCAGCTTTTAATTCTGGCAATTCACTTCACATTTCTGTATTTCAGATTCGTGCATTTTCTGCAGTTTGCTGCACAGCTGTCCAGTTTAGCTGTCCAGCTTTTCAGCATTCACATGCATTTTCTTCAGGAAATGCAATTTTTCTAGTTCAAATTTGCTCCACCTTACCAGGTAATCATAACATTACCATGATATACACATTGCTGCAGTCAACAATTATAATACAAATTTATAATAGTTATTTTGAAATGGGCCATACTGAATCATGAGTATTTTTAATTTTGGTATATTTTGATGCTAATACTTTTATTTAAGTAACAGAGTATTTTTAAGTATAGGATATCAGATCTATCATCCTCACATTTAAGAGAAGGCCTAAGACTTTCCTCTTTGATAAAGCTTATAGCAGGGCTGACCCAGGTGAGCCCTGAGCCTTATTCCACTAATGCTTGTTACTAACTCGACTGCTTCCCTTTCCCATAGTTGTGTGCTTTCTCTCCTTCTGTTGCTTTCTGCAGATATTTCTGCCTCCGGAGCAGTAGAGTCCGGATCGGTGGTTGCAGCCGCCTGCTGCCCCCATGTTCCTTCTCAACAGCTGCTGCTATTATTGTATTGCTACTAGTATTTTCATTTATGTCAAAATCAATACCATTACTACTGCTGTTGCTTTGCATCTCTATGTGAAACTGTACTGTGCTGCTGTGTGTTCTCTTTCCTCCAGCTCTCTCGCTTTCTCTCAACCTAACCGGTCGAGGCAGATGACCACCCACCCAGAGCCTGGTTCTGGTTCTGCTCGAGGTTTCTGTCTGTTAAAAGTGAGATTTTCCTAGTGCTTGCTCATGGTGGGAATTGTTGGGTCTCTGTAAATAAAGAGTCAACCTGCTCTATTTGAAAATGTGCCCTTTATGATATGGTGCTATATAAATAAAACTGAATTGAATCTTCTCTGTAATATAAAATAAAGCTGTTCTGAACAAGTCTTGCGCACATGAGCAGTAGTGAATGATCCATGAACAAAAAAACATGCAAATATAATTACTTATGATTACCAGAGGCTACAAATGCTTGCTCACGAAGCTGCATGTTTGCCTTTGACTTCATAATTTTCTTTAATTACCTCACCCTCACAGCAATGTTTCAATTTAAAAATGAAGACTTGGTAAAATAACTGACACATAAATGTGAATAGTTTAGTATTGTAGAAGTTGAGTGTAATTTACTGACTTCACTTGATTTCTATTACTCATATCCATGTTTATTTTCTGTTTCCTAGCCAGGTGTTTCCTTGAATAAGGTTTCTTGGTAAATGGTGGTTTTTACCCTTTAGGCTTTGGAAAAACCACTGATCAAAAAACCTGGTAAACCTGCTTCTGTTCGCTGAAATGTGAATTAATCTGCCAAGAGGTTGGTCAAAAACACTACTCAACATTATCAGATATCTTAACCATTAAGTTAAATTAAATATATATTAATAGAAGTGTGTTGTGCATTAAATGTTTATTAAAACACTCTTAATTCTATTAAATCCCCAAAGGTGTGCACTTGGTGTGTACTGAGTTCACCACTACAATATAGATAAATGTCTTTCATATTTTATTTTTAATGGAATCAGAAAACAAACAAAACGGTTTGTGGCTTGAAATTATCCTTGACCAAAACACATTAATCTAATTGATGTTCACTTCACTACAACCTCAGGTGTAGCCATTTCCACCATATTGTGTTCCAGGAGTTGCGAACCATAACAAACACAAAAAGCAAGTGGTAGGAACAAATCAAACCAAACATACATGCTCACACTGACAATAATGTAACTTGATTCACAACTTAAACTTCCTAACATAATTTTGCCAACAAGGTCAAACACCTTTAGCATTAATAATTCAACATTTCTAAAAATTATTAGAAACCTCATTATTGATAGCCTCAGAGTTGAAACAATTTTATAAATGTAATATATTGATACAAGAGGTGTACAGAAAAGTACTTTCATTGCCTCTATCTTCCTAAAGAAGCAATGCATCAGGCGTGGAGCAGCCTGAATATTTGGTCAAAGACAATAGCAGAATTCATATATAAATCTCTTCTAATTGCCCATCACTGTATAGTAGAATTTATGAGCAAACAAAAATTAGTGATTTGAGATATAATTACATTTTCAATTTTTGTTGGCTGCTTTACTTTCTTAAGTATAGCACATAAATTAATAGCATCGTTGACCTTACTGATAAAAATGTCAGAGGATGGCTAGTTACAACTGTCGAACTCAAGAGTTCAACCAGGAAGCAGATATTTGCATTGCTGTAGAAGCTTTCCCTATAATGTGTTTGAAAGGAAAATGCCAGACTTAAAATAAAATTCAGTCAAGCTATTGTTTTTGCAGTGATTTCTACTTGTGTAGCAAGGCTGCAAGCACAGTGGCAGCACTTAAGATTAAACATTTACATTCTCATATTACTTCTGTAACTTTCAAAACAAAACAGAAATTGATTAAAGCCAAATTACACGAGCAAAAGCACTTGTGTGTTTCGGAACCTGCAACTGTCAGTGCACCAACTTCAAACAATCAATCATTAGCTAAACAAAAAGAGATGAGCAATACTTTCAGTAAGTTTAAATCATGTAGAAATCCAACTTCTTAACCTCTCCCTTCAGTGCCAGATTTCCATAGAAGAGACACTCTTTATTGTCACTTTGTAATCTTGGATGATTCACTCATTTGTTTGACATCAAACTGCTGAATGAAATGCATGGGGTAGGAAGAGCAGACAGGTCTATCAGCCTTAATGTAACATGCCCTCTTAAGTAGATCAAGCAGATCACACAGTAGTTGCCCTAGACACAAGTCTGGAAAACACAGCGTCAACAGGTCCTAACCTAAACCAGCACGAGAAAAACAAGACTTGTGTCTAAGAGCAACATCATCTAACCTGTGAAAGAGTAAACTGTGTCACACAGTGAACATTTCTGTCCCATTTCTGACACGTTGAGGTCACATAGGTAGTAAGTGGTCATCTCGTTCCTCTGGCTCTTCTTCTAAAGGTTCTGTGGCCACACCCCTGTAAGCGGGGGCTTCCTCTCGATTTCGTGACCGGCACACAAAGTCACACCCATCCTGTAAGAGGGGGTAAAGTTTATTATGAATTTAAAAAGAAAGTCACACAAGCCTGATCTTTTAATGACATTATTTATCCACTGCACTAGGCTTACCGCTGTCAGATTGCCAACCTCCACCCAAAAAGCATAATTTGGGAATTGCTCCATCCCTTTGGCTCCAACAATCAGTCGTTGGTAGAGGAAACCTCCAATGAGGTAAACAGCCAGAAGACACAACCCACTGAAAGAAGAGAAAGCTTATGATCCCTGATCATTTATAATATTATATGCTTTGACATTAAGGGTTTGTTTGTCATTACAGACTGTCTTTACACACATGATGAGTATTATGGTGCCAGTGCTCAGCTGGGACTGAAGAGTTGGGCACACTGAACTGGAGTCCAGCTCAAACAGGTAGAAACAGTCGTGCTCCCTGTCCCTGTCCTCCAGCCCCACCTCCAGCTGGCCCTGGATGGGAGATGGAGGGGGACAACATTAAGTACAAGGCAATGCACACTAATGAAAGGAGAAAGGGTGCAAGACTACATACCACACAGGAGAAGCTTAAAGCTATGTTCAGACCTACATTAGCACTATGTGGAAAAAAATGCAACCACTTAATTCTTTTCAATGAGACCACTACAGGGGTGCCAACGCAGAGGGCTCTGGCAGAAAATTTACCCTGATTCAAATGTTACCCCAACACACCTGACATCATTCTGCAACATGAAACATTGGCCAATCATGACGCACATTGCTGGTATATTACTTTGTAACATGAATGGGGCATTTTTATGGTTTACCTCACAATCATCAAGACAAAGAATAAAATTATACTGTCATAACTTATAAAACCCTGTATTATCAAATGTAATTTTAAACACAGTGCCAGTTTTGGTCTGAACACCTGGTAGGTTAGCATTTCTTTTCTCAAATCTGGTGATCTTAAAGCCATCTTTGTTTCTTTTACCACATCTATTTTCCTGTTGCAAGAGATCATGACAATGGCTTTCCTCATTTCCTTAGAGCAGTGGCTATCGTATCTGTCGCCGTCTCTGTAGATCAACATCACCCAGTCACCTGCAAGTGTAGTAAAATGTAAAAACAGACCGTGCAGACCCAATACCGATCTAAAGCCTAGGAAATGGTGAGTTCCATGTTCAGAGTTAGTTTAAGAATGAACAGTAAACAATTCTTAAGCTTTAGGGCATATTATACTTATGGTTTGTCTGGGTAAATTAATAGGAAATTCATATACTTTGCAGAGACTTACTTCCTCCAATGGCCTGTGTTGAATTATACGTGCCAATCACTGTTGGTTTAGCTTTCGTTTTCTTGCTATACACCTGTACGACGCCAGCACCTGGAACACCCCATGCATCCCCACACAACTGGAACACATATGTGTAACTGTCGTCTCCATTCTTGGCCTCCACTGTAAAGCTGTCAACATCAAGAGCAAATCCCAGTAAACAATTAATAATATTTGAGACAGGAGTGGTGAAAAAGCACAACACTGAATGACAAAGGGAAATCAGGCAAAGCGCTTCTGTCATGGCTGGATTACATATTCATTTAGTGCTGATTTTTGATTGATTGATTTTCATTGAGAACAGGCAATCCAAAAACTATTTAATGTCAAATCGACGGCACTGAATTTGCAGCTACACGAATTGAGTCACTTCTTACTTCTTATGGGAGAGTGGCTCTAGTCGACTGAGGACTTTCCGTTCTGACGAAGACTTAGACGACAGTTTACATCTCTCTGTGCTGTACACCCCACTCCCACACAGGACCAGCTGAACAGCCAGGGTCCACACCAGGAGGGACCCTCGACTTTGACTGTTGACCACCTGGCACAGATGGTACATGAAATAAATTACTGACACTGCCTTTAAAATAATAATAATAATTTCACTTATCACCATACAAGCAAATACAATTACTATTCATGTCAAAATATAGTATATCATTGTGAGACAATATAAACGGTCTACCATCAGAGATATTTCCATACTGTTTATACTATGATAGCTACCCCTTTTAGAACTGAAAGCATAAGTCAAATGAGTAATCATTTCATTCATTTATCAATTAGAAATTTGCTACCTTTATTTATTAAACTGAATAACTTTGGGTTTCAGTTTCAGTCCCATTAGGCTCTGGGAAATTCTAAAACCCATTTTTCACTATTTTCTGACATATTAACCATATTAAAAAAAGGATTAAAAATAAAGAACAGAAAATAATCGTTAGATGCAACCGCAATCCTTTTAACATCTCAGTTGTGAGCAAAGGTGCAAATCAAAGAACAGGTCTGTACCAGGACTGATCACTCCAAAAACAGGCAACATTGTCTGACTTAATCCATAAACCGTAAAAAACACTATATAAGTATATTAAATACACCAGGCGAGAGGATGTTGTCGATGTGGCAGAAAAGACGAAGAACCGTATAAAACAATAGTGTAATTGGTAAATTAAGGTCCGCAACCACGTATTTTTAAGCCTTCACTAAATATACAGTGTGTGCGTGTAAAATGTCTTCATATCCGCACGAGACACCAAGTTTTCATGAGTAAACACAGTTAAAAATGACTGCTCTGAAAAGCTTAACAGAGTTAACCATTTGGCTACACTGTGCACCTACCTTCATGACTTCTATTGTAAATGAGCTTCTTTGTTAGTTACAGATTAACAAACTGCCAGTTGCCAGTTTATGATGTAGTGAGCTTTCCTCGCGCTAACGCTGCTTCCTGGTTGACCTACTCAACAATAAAGCTGCTATTTTATTATGCAGGTAAAATAAAGTGACTCTGCATGTTGTCAGGCGTTTTAAATTAATACTGTAAGCTACACGCTCTTCTGTCCTGGATAATAAACTCGCTTATCCTCAAAATGTATTGAGATGGCATCCAAAGGGGCTAACTAGCTACATACAGTAGCGGAGTGCGGAAGTGAAACTAAACACACGCGCGCGCATGTGACCAACCAGATGAAGCGTGACCAATGAGCGGCAGCTGAACACCCGCATCAGCTGACCTGTAAGGAGTCATAGGAGTGCCACAAAAAAAAGGAACAAATCTGGGAAAGAATAAAACAATAATGGTGAAGTAAAAAGATACATATATAAAAGAATAAATTAATGTGGCTATATAAAGGCAAATAATCATTTTTCCCTTTGCATTTCATTACCTTTGCTTATACTCTTTTGCGTTCGTTTTTCCCTTATTGCTTTTGCAACTGTAGGGCGGGCCTTCCTGCCCAAGCTGAGTAATCAGTTCACGCACACACGAATGCTAGTTTGGCGGGAGATTTTTAGCACAGACAACAGGAAGACGGGACCCGGGCCTGCGCATGCGCAGTTTGAACATGGAAGCGCTTTGATTGAATCAGAGATAAGCAAAAAGGGGAATAACAAAAGGGGAAACTATGGAGGAAACACAAAAGCTACAAGGAAAAAGCATTATTTATTATTTATTTATTTCGCTTGATATTTAGACTAGAGACTTTTACAGTTGGATAGAGAAAAAGCTAAAACAAATGTCATGTTTAGAGTTTTCCCTGTGTGCCACTAAAACATGTCTAACTCTGTCACTGCTGCACAAACCAGTGTTACTACATAAATTTAATTGTCAGTTAATAAGATGCATCTGGATCCTGACAGATTTTTTTCCATTCCAGTAAGTGTGTATTATTTAAAAAAAAAAGAATTCTACAAACATGCCTTACTGGGTTCACACTGGATTCACAACTGTCTGGAGACGATAGCAGACCCAAAAGAATCACTTCTTTGGTACATGATTTCACTGTCCACCAAATTTCACTGAATTTTATTTTGTTATTTTATATATACAGCTCTGGAAAGAATTAAGAGACCACTCCAGATTTTCCAAAGGTCATTTTACTCAAACACATACCTAATGTAAAATCAGAGAACTGATCATTTTGCAGTGGTCTCGTTTAATTTCTTCCAGAGCTGTATATATATATATATATATATATATATATATATTATTATTTAATGTTCATATGTATAGAGACATGTAATAATAAACCAATGCCACACACCACAGCATTTATAGCCTAAGCTAATTTGCAATGCACATCCCTAGGTGGCCCTTTTAGTTTAATAAAAACTTGTTAAAAGCAATTCACTGGTTGGTAAGTTGTTTATCGATGTTTTGAGCTAAATGCTAATGCCAGCATGTTACTATGTTCACCAGTTTATTGCGTTAGCATTGTACAATATCTGTAACGAATTTCATGGCAATCCATCAAAATAGTTGTTAAGACAGTTCACCCAAAACCACTAGAAGAAACATGAGATCAGTAGGATTCATCCTCTAGTACAATGAATGTCTGTACACAATCCATTTGATAGATGTTAAGGTATTTCAGTCTGGATCAAAGTGGTGGACTGACCAACTGACAGACAGACAGACAGACATTACCATCCTTTGAGTCATGCCCCTAGTATGGCTAAAAATATTAACAGAATTCTGTATTATTACACTAGCTGTCATTCAAATTTTATCAAGCTCTTTTTACATAGGGTCCATAAATCTTATTATGCTGTTTAATCTACCCTTATGCATATAACTGGGGTGGGCAAATATTCATCATTCAGTATAATGCAATATAAGAGTGCCACAAATGACCAATATGATATGATGTTTATCACCACCATATTTATTTTTAAGAAAAGGTGAAATTATGGAGGTGAACTTGAAAGTGTAAGGTAATAATTCTAGCTATAACTTGTATGTAATTTTTTTTTATGTAATTTATTCATTGCTGTTTGTCTTTGTGGTTTCAGTGATGATAATGTAGGTATTTATTTTATAGTGTTGTTGGTATTGATGTCACAGAACGTCTTTATCTTTACCCTCTGAGCCTTGGACTTTTGTGTAATCATTGTCTTCCCTCTTCTGTTAGCAAGACTAAACTAAAATACTGGCTCTAAATTACCATACAGTTAAAGTCAACACCTCGCTAAAACACTGCTTAACAACAATAATTAATGATAATCTTCATGGTGGTAGGATTTGTTACAGGGTTGCCTGCATTAGTTTGATTTTTGTGTATCAAATTAACTAGCAATAGTGCCAACTGAGTGTATTTTGTCAATAAAATTGTTTGATGATATGCAATCACCTAAGAAGTCAAATGATGGTGCTACAGTAGAGATATATACTGCCATTCTTAAAGGAAAGACCTGTTGTTAAAATAATATACCTATAAAATGTGTTTATACTATGTGTGTAGAATATTTTGTTATGGTGGGAATTAATGGTGAGGTGGGTACATTCCGATTAGGCCTTACAATATAGAGTACCAGTATATCCAGTATACTGTTTCAGTTACATCAGCATTTTTCTAGTGTGTCAGTAACAACACACAGTAATCATCAAGAATTTGAATACAAGGCAGTCTTTGACTTTTTAGGACTTTGATCAGATTGATTTGACTAAATCATTGCCTCATTCTCCTTATCATAAACCAATTTGTTTATAATACTTATAAAAGAAAAGTTTAAAATGATAAGATTAAAGATAATAAACATTCCTCAGTAGCCTGCTATGTGTTCGCGCAATATATTTACCGCCATGATGAAACAGATGTTTTCTTATCATTTAACTAACCAATTTTTTACCCCAACGTAGCTTGACATCATCAACCTTAACATACTGTAAAGGACATGCAGGTGTAGATAATGGATAAATGGATGAACATATGGGTCATAGAATTAGTGTCTTTGGGCTAAAAATGTCTAATATTTGTGGAATAGTTTGACGTTTGGGGAAATACACTTATTCACTCTAATGCCAAGAGAGGATTGATACCACTCTCAAGTCCGTACAGTAAATATGAAGCTACAGTCAGCAACCAGTTAGCTTACAGTAGCTTAGCATAAAGAGTAGAAATGGAGAAACAGCTATCCTGGCTCTGCCTGAAGGAAACAAATACCGCTTTTGAAATGTTGGTAGATGGATTTTGTTACCTTTGGACTGAACCAGGCTAGCAATTTCCTCCTGTTTCCAGTCTTTATGCTAAGCTAAGCTAACCAGTTGCTGTCTGTAGCTTCACCATACAGATAAGAGAGTGGTATTATTACTCTCATCTACCTCTCAGCAACAAGGAGAATAAGTGTATTTCCCAAAATGCTGATCCATTTCTTTTAACAAGGAGTAGCCATATACACTCAGTTGCCAGTCAAAGGTAGCCACCTCATTGATTTAAATTGGGAGGACAAAACTTAGAAACACCCCTGAGTATAATGCAATACAATACAACAGCACCACAGACAACAGTCTTAAAAATAATCATAGAATTGAATTAACACCTGAACAAAAGTGAACACTATAACCCTCACAAAAGTAGGATTTATTGCAGAGAAGCTTTGTTAGTTTCCATTAAAGTTAGATGTACCTAATAAATTGGCAGCTTGAGTTGTAAAATTTTAAAATCCATTAATGTAAATTATAAAGGTCCCCACCAAAATAATGTTCAAATCTGAATGAGAAAGTGTGTAAATGTAAGTAATGAAGTGAGTGAAGGCAAAGTGAAGTTGTACTAATGCCGTGCAACCAAACAAGGGAACAAGTAAACATGAAAGTAACCATAGTTAAGTCTTATTGCCTTTCTTTAGAAATGAGTCACGGTAGTCCAAACCTATAATGTCAGGTCACTTCGGTAGTCAATCAACATAGTAAAGCCAGTGACTGCTTTAAGCGTCACCCTTAATGCCCCTCCCTCGGTCTCCTCCTCTGTGATTGATTAATATTGTTATTTTTTTAATTCTTAAGAAAAAGTTTGTATTTTTCCTTATTTCCTTTTAAACAACCTCTCAGGGGAATGTAGAGAGTTTTATAGGCCTCAGTGAGCCCTCCACCAATGTGTGCTCTCAATCTTCACTCTCTCTTTCCCCTTCCCCCACTCTCCCTTGTGTTATCACAGCCCTTACCTTACCTTAGACCTTAGACACACCCGGCTACTCCACATCAACCAATCACTTTCCAAGACAGAGACACCAAGGAGGTGTACTTCCTGTGTTTCGTAAGAGAAGAATGGGGCAGGAGAGAGGAGAGAGTTGTGTACTTTTTTTTTTATGCCGGGGGGGTCCACAGAGGCGATCACATCCACAGTAGAGGGGAGGAAAAGGACTGAAGTAGTGAACAGACACGACATACTTTAGTTTGATTTATCAGAGTTCACTTCCCTGTTCAGCAACAGCGACTGAGGACAAGACAGAGAGAAGGAGGAGGGGAAAGATAAGTGTCAATCTGTTGAGACTTGTTTGGGAATTTGAGGAAGGAGAGCCAGAGAGAGCGGCAGCGAGAGGGAAAAGCAAGGAGAGCTCAGGCGTAAACATTACATTTTTTGCAAGAGTTTGAATTTATTTGATAAAAGGAGGACATTTGTTGTGTCACCTAGACAATGTGAATACAGGGAATGAATTGTTATGTGTTGTGCAATCTCATGCTTTTGAGCTGAGCTGAGCTGAGCTGAGCTGTACCGGGGGAGGGGGGGTGGGATACCACGGATCTCCCCAGGACACTACATTCAGGTGAGCTGCTTTACTATTTTTTTATGGATTTCAAATGAACACTTCTGTAAATTGATTCTGGTTTGAACGCATGTTTAGATCTGGCTTAGTTGTGGTTTACATGTTACGTGCTGTGCCTATGTGTCACAGGCCCTGGCTTTCTAAAAGGCTTCTTTTGGTATGCTGCGCTTTGCAGGTCTGTGCTGCATTCTTAGAGAACTGTAGGAGGGTGTCACCTATACTATGCATCTTACTTTTCTAATGTAAAGTTACGGTACAACCAGGGCAGTAGTTTTGTGTATTCGACAAATTAACAGACTGAAAACACAGCTACATTGTTGCATCTACCATGATTTTTCAAAGGTAGCAGTAATTGGTGAAAGATAATTTTCCGGAGTAGTCATACTCAACTCTGTGACCTTAACTAAATACAGTATGTAAAACATTGCAGAGCCTCCTCATTTTGTTTATTTAGATTTCTCCCTGAAAATGGCTTCATCAACATTTGATTTCTAAATTGATGATGTGGAGTTTTACTGTCTCTTTAGGTTCTCCAAATTATGATACTATGGGGACCAAAAGGCCCAGCGGCACCATCTTTGACACTTTATCTAACAAAAACACATCGGACCGCAAGCTTCAGCAAGGTGGAAAAATCTCCCGGGATCCAAGTCCCAGGCCTACGATGACTGCCCAGTCAGAGCGAGAGAGAGACAGCAAACGAGAGGAAGACTGGAGGAGAGAAAGAGAAAAAGAGAAAATGAGGGACAAAGCCAGATACAAAGATATGGACCCACAAGAGAGATACTATGAAAGAGTCCGAGCTCCAGCTTCCCGGTCGAGAGACGGCGAAAGAGAGTGGAGGGAGAGAGAAAGAAGACTAGAAGATAACAGAAATGGGAGGTCGCTGTTGAATGTAGGGAAGGCGACTGAGAGAGAGGTAGAGAGGGGGACGAAGAAAGGCGACACAATTCCCAGAATGAGAAAAAACAGCGGCGATCGCGGGAGAAGACTGACGCCCACCACTGTGATGGATGAAGAGAGAGGGGAAAGGAGGCAGAGAGAGAGGCCGAAAAGAGCAGAGCCAAATGACTGGGAGAGAGAAAGAGAGATGGCATGGCAGAGAGAGAGGCACAGAGAGAGGGAAAGGGATGAGATGCGTAGCAGAGCAAAGGAAGAGAGGAAAAACACTGGACAGAGACCCGTAAAAGAAGAGAAATCACGACAGAGGGAAAGGTATCAGGAGTCGGATGTTGGTTTTCAAGACAGGAGAAGAGAAGTGGGTGATTCACAGGAGAAAAGAGAGAGGGATGCAGCTAGAAAAAAAGTAAAGCCAAGGCCCAACATGGGAAAGATGGAGGCCAGGGTGCCTTCTCCGCACGGAAGTAGAGACGAAGAGATCTACTCAGATAGAAAGGAGAGGGAAAAGGCACACAGGAGAGAGGGAAGGAGGGACACCAGGAGTGAAGGAGACAATGAAGAGAGAGAGCTGATGAGGGAAAGAGCAAGGGACAGAGAGAGAGAGGAGTTGACATATCAACACAGCAGAAGTGAGGGGGACAACACAGGCAAAACAGATAGCGAGAGAGATCAAGATAGGCAGGAATACAGGGAAGTAGACAGGCAGAGGCACAGAGACAGAGAAACAGAAGTGGATCGATCCAGGAGGCGGGGAGGGGAGAAAGATGGGGAGAGATACAGAGATGTTGACAGGAGAGCAGCAAGGGAGGGAGAAATTATGAGAGACTTGAAGGATGACAGAAGAGAACATGACAGATACAGAGAGTATGAGCAGAGGAGACGCATGGAAACAAAGGAAAGAGACGCCGATCCTAGGTGGGATTATATGACAAGCATAAGCAGTCGGTCCCCAAATGATACGGCTCCTAGGGGGCCACCAAGAGCCCAGAGCAGTGGAGAGTGGAGTAGCGACATGGACAGGGAAATGAGATATAGAAGAGACAGAGACATTTATGCAGAGAAGGGATCAGGGAGAGAGAGCACTGCTGAAAGTGACAAGGATGTAGAAGAACAGAGAAATCCAGAGAAAGCTGCTGAAAGAATTCAAAGGGAGCAAAAAAGAAATGAGAGACAAGCGAGAGCTAGGGGTGAGACGGCAGAGGGCGTGCCAGAACAGAGAAGGATGTGGTTAGACTCACCGAGGGGCAAGAATAGAAAAGACGAATTTGTATACAGAGAGAGACACACAAGCGGGAAAGAGAGCAGGAGAGAAGAAAGGAGTGTGGAGTCACATGCTGAGTGGTGGAGAGTGGAGGAACCAGATGAGAGGTACTTGGACCAGAGCAGTTACAAAGGAGGTCATGGAGGGAGAAATGAGTACAGGGCAGCCATAGAGTGGGAGACAGAGGGTGTAAGTGTAGATGGCGATGAGGTGGGTGACATCTGGAGAGAAATAGATAAGGAAGGGAAGGAACATCTGTCTGACAGCAATGAAGGAATAGAGGGAAGCCAGGGGAGAGAGGCAGAGAGAGAGAATGTGACAGATAACACAGGCGAGAGTGACAGAGAGGAAGAGGGTGGGAGCGACTTTCATGCCCACTCCGAGAGCGAAGGAGGAAGTGACACGGGCTGGAAGCATGAGAGAGACAGAATGCTGTCAGGAGAGGACGGCTTTGTAACTGTGTCCAGCGGTGGAGACGAGGAAGACCAAAGAGAGGAAGATGAAGAAGATGCGTTCGAGGACTGTCAGGAGTTCTGGGAAGTTGGAGTTACATATGAGGGCCCCTCATCTACTGCCGTCAAGGGGTCTGTGGGAGACAAGGAGAGGGAAGAAATTGGAAAGGAGGAGATGGTTGATGATGAGGAACATGGCAGGGGAAAGCAGCCAAAGTACGTCTTCTGTGTGATTGGGCAAACATTGCCCCGGTCAAAGCCCAGCAAGATGTCACCGTCACAAGTTGATCAGATGGTGGGTGTGGAAAGAGACAACCCAAATTTAGAAAGCTGCCATTATTGTAGTGATGACACCACACAGCAATTCCAGGATGACCTGCATCTGACACTGAGTAGAAATGATGAATTCTCGATCATCAACAACCAGGACGCAGAGAGCAAGAGTGAGTGTGACGTACCAAGGGAGGAAGGAGCTGCCATCGGAGAAACAACTGAAGTGGATCTCAGATACAGAGTGTCATCAGAGCAGCAATACACAGAGGCTGGAGAGGGAATGAGGAGCAAAGTGGAGCACCCGAATGCAGAAATGGGGACGATTAAAAGAGACTCACAGACTGAAAGACTTCTCATAGAGTGGAGAGAGAAAAATAAAGAAGGGGTGGAAAGAGAGCAAGTTTCGCCAGTCCCGAGTAATCCCTACGCTGACGTTTGTTCTCAGGTGACTTTTGAAAAAATTCAACCCATCTTGGATGGGATTAACACCGGAGCAATGAGCCCAGAAGAAGTTGAGGCCATTCGAATCCGAATGAGCGGGGCATGGAGCATGTCCGAGGAACCCAAGCGGCATTCTCAAGCCCCCCACCTTAAATGGGCCACAAATGTAGTGCAGGAGATTCTGGGACGCTCAGAGGAGCAGACTGTGGACGAACCTAATGCAGAGGGTCAAGGAGAGCAAGTGGGCCACCAATCTGAGGCAGCGGTCAAGAACGACCAACAACAGGAGGAGGCTGCACTCAGGACTGGAGAGATGTCTGTTGTTAAGTTGAGAACGGACGAACAGCACTCAGAGCCAGAGCTGGAGGAGGGATTAAGAGGTATGGGGCAGAGCCAAGCCGTCATGCATGCTGACCAGTTCACAGCTATGCATTGTGACACACCTACATACACTCATGCTGACACACTGTTAAACACAAAGGGGAAAGAAGATTACAGTATGGAAAAAGAGACTGAGACTTCTGGTCAACTTCGGTTAAGAGAGGCAGATACAGAGGTGAACATTAGTGAAGAGGCAGTTGATGAGGTCAAATTATCAGAAATGGAACAAGAAGCAAGCAGAGAGAAGGAAGTTGAAATGTATTTATCTGTGAGCAACACGCTGTACAAGCCTAACAGCTGCCCCATTCTTAATTATGAAAGTGACTCTGACCTCCTGATTCCCTCCAGAGAGGGTGAGGGCCAGGAGGTCGAAGACGACAGAATGGGTGAAAGTGAAGAAGAAAGGCAGGGAGACGAGGCTGCAGAGGAGGTGGGGAAGATGAGGGAGGGACAGGGAAGTGAGGTGGATAGCAGTGAGGGAGAGGTGGCGGCAGAAAGTATAATACAAGTGGCGACTGTGACGAGCAACTGCAGTTTCCGAGATTTGGGTCCTGAGGCGCGTTTACGAAGAAGGGGGATCCGTAAAACCGCTGAAAGAAGAAATGGACAGCTTGTAGAATTGGAAGAAGGAGGAGGTGTTGGAAGGGATCGCAGAACCAGAATATTCTCTACAACAGGTAAAGAGAGAAGATGGAGAATGGAAATGCTGATCCCCTGCTCAAATCCGTCTCCAAAATGTTTTCAGAAAGCCACATACTTACCTCTCCTTTGGCTTTCATGTTTTAATTTCAATATAGTTTCTCATCTGTCAGCATTGCCGATTTCCTAAAAGCATCTAACCCGGGTTGACATATTTCGGCCCACGGAGGAAGCCACTTTTTATATGAAGTCATATTTAGACTTTGCACATACATCAGTAATATCCTGTTTTGCTGTCTCAGTGTTTCCTGCAGCATTTTGTTGCTACATCAGTTAGAGAACCCAAAATAGAAGGCAAACATCTGCTAATAAACATTATCAGTCCACTAATCTGAACACACCACATTACCTTAAACTGGAAACTGCGTCACGGTGGTGTGGCTACAGATAGTGGGTGGGGATAAGTGGAGGTGGAGAAAGTCAGGGAAACCAGAAGCTAAAAGGCTTTGGTTGATTCTGCTTGAGACATAACATGGCATAACACATGTTTTCTGCTTTTGTATTTAGTTTTTGATTAATTTCTTCAGTAATTCAAACAGTCACTGTAGTTAGTAGTAAATGAATCAGAACATAGTGCACTGATAGGTATGCTGTTGTATAATGTTTCGACAAATGGATACTTTTACATTCCAGATGATGAGGATGATCGGAGCAAAAGCTGGGGAGAAGTAGAGCTGAGGTGAGTGAAGCAATTGCATACAAATGATATATTTAAAGGTGATACAGTACCACATGTCCAATTATGGTAGTGCTAAACCATGACCAGGTTTAGCTTTGAAGAAAAATACTATAGATTTATAGTGTCAGGAAGGCCACTGAAACTTTGAATCACCCAGTAGAGTCCTATTTTTGAATATTTAATGCAATGTTGCACACTAAAAACCTGTTTTTAGACTGTTTCAGTCAACTTTCTTTTACATTCTTCACGGTTATAGATAAATTTGCTCTTTCTTGGCACTCTAGGAATGTTTTGGACACAATCGACAGACGGAAAAGGAGTTCAAGGTTTTTCAGTGAGTATCTCTGGTTCACCTTTAGTTTTTACAATATTCTAGACAGGCATTAAAAGCATTATGTGTACTATTTAGGCACAAACGCAACCACTTCATTAATGCCATGTTGCAAATTTGTCCTTGCATATGAATTATTTTATAATTTGATTGATTATTAGAAAAGGCTATTTAGGTGACACAGTGTCATGTCTTCAGATCATATCTACTATGGCTGTAGTCAGGAAAAGCATGACGCAGTTGAGCATTTCCTTTCAGTATGCGTGATTCATCTCCACCTTAATACATGCTCACTAACTGTTTATCTCTTACTCAGTACATGTTGGCTCAGAATATAATCGAAACAAACAATCTATATGCAGTTTAGTGTTGTCTCACATCATTTTAAAAGGTTTAAACAACCTAAATGGCAGTTGGTCCCTTGGCCTATGATTCACATGGTCGTTGCAAGAAATGGGGCAGGAGTGTGTGCGTGCGTCTGTGCTATGTATATGTGTGTCTGTGCAAGCCTTGGACAGGTTTCTGCAAGCATTCAAATCTTCTAACTGGAGGGAAAAACAGCTGCTGTTGCGACTTTGCATTCCGACAAGTATGTGTAAAAGGAATGTCGAATGCAAACAACTCCTCTTGGCTAACAGTGTTCTCGTCTCTATCTTCTTTCCTTTGCTTCCTGTATTTTCCTTCTTTTTCTGTTCTCCCTCTTCTCTTCTGCTGTGTGTCTTTTTCTGTTTAACTTCCTCTTTCTCCCAGATGCTGCCCAGCTCTACCAGCAGTACAGCGAGGCCGCTCAGAACTTTGAGATCCTGCGTCAGGCTCGCTCTGATGTTCTCTCTCTATCTGAGGACACTACCGCATCTCCCGCTCCCTCACCTCCTCCTGCCCGCAGACCTCTTCCTTCCCTACCTCTTTTCCCGCACCTCCACTCCTTGTCCCACACAAGCTCCATCACCAGTGTCAGAAGCTTGCCTCTGCCTGATCTCCCCAAGATTGAAGGCAGGCCTTCGTCCCCACGTCTGTCCATCTCTCAGTCAGCCACACTGTGGAGGGAGCTTCCGGCAGTCAGGAACAGTGCTGAGCTGGAGGAGCTCACAGAGGACCAGAGGCGACTGCAGGAGGTAACACATTGTCTTGCTGCACATATGAAACTCTACTTGCCATTGGATGGCAAAGGATTTTGCTTTCTGATTCCCCAGAATTTTATTGATGCAGGAATGTTGTTCTAGTAACTTTTAAATGAAAGAAGTGCTAACTGTCACACTGCTTTTGTACTTCTCTGGAAAGTTTTCCACCTCAGCAAAGGCAAACTGTTATCTTTCATTTTTCCTAAAGCTTTACGTCCTTCATCCAGCTTGTATAAAGTATTTTAATCTGGTTTAGATTGGACATTTTGACTAGAGCAGCTGAAATTGTTCCCATTTATATACAGTAAATATCAAACAGTGAAATAATCAGCATGAAGGTTTATGCTTTATTCTCTGCAAAGTGGCCTGTCCAATATTCTTGCCTCAGTGAAATTCAGGACAATCCTGGGGAAATGCGTAATGGCTATCTTTCGCTTTTCCTTCACTTGAAATGAATCCATTATAATTTTAGGGATTCACCACCTCATGCTTATTTACCACGTAGCGATCAGACGCATTTTGGGCATCATTTTACACCAGCAGCTTCTATACTATTCCATTTCATGGTGACTTTTGGGAAATGGCAAGACTTACATGAATAAGCTTTTCATTGTTATTGCCTCACTCCTCAAACGACTAATATTCTGTGAAATTTTCTGACTTGCCACATCCTAGAAGAACCCTCCCATTAATCCACTTTTTATTGGCAGAAGAGTGTCTCCTGCCAAAAGACGTGATTGTGCAAACACGTTGTATTTCTCTGTTACTGTAGGTGTTTCCTTCAAACTTTAAAACTTTAAAACAGACGTGTCTGAGCTCGAATCTTTCTACTCATTGTGAAATCTTCGTCCTCAGTTAGTCACATCCATGTGAAGCTGCCCCAGCCTTTAGAGAACTTGTGTGTTTAACTATAATTTACTGACTATCTGCCTCTTGATCAAAAATATAATAATTTCTCATGTATTTTTCTCTCTTGTGTTGCTTTCTAGGTGAGATTTGAGGTGGTGACCTCAGAGGCCTCCTACTGCCGGAGTTTGGACATTGTTGTTGAACACTTTGTTAAATCCAAACAGCTGGGGGCGCTGTTGACCACTCAGGAGAAGAACTGGCTGTTTTCCCGGCTGGGTGATGTTCGAGCCATCAGCCACAGGTCATAAATGTTGCACATTATTTTCAGTTCTCTATCCTCGATCTAAATCGTATCATTTATATCTGACACGAAACATCCATTAAGTGATTATCAAACCTTTTTGTGAGAAAAATGAGCTTAAAATAACTTTTCATGACTTGTCTTTTAGTTTTTTATCAAAGCTGGAGGAGCGGGTGGAATCAGACTTCATTAATTTCACCGTGTGTGATATCATCGCGCGGCACTGTCAGCGCTTCAGAATGGTTTATGTGCCCTACCTCACCAACCAGTCATATCAGGATGCTACCTACCAGAGACTCATGTAAGCCATTCAATCCAGCTTTTGTGTTCAGCTATTGTCTGTTTTCTTTTTCTATCTGGCTGTACAATCAGTCCCTCTTTTTTTCCTTCAGGAATGAGAATCCAGGGTTCAAGCGGATTGTGGAGAAATTAGAGAGAAGTCCAGTGTGTCAGAGGCTTCCTCTTCGTTCTTTCCTTGTCCTTCCTTTCCAAAGGATCACAAGAATTAAGCTGCTGGTCCAGGTGTGTGTGTGTAGGTGTGTGTGTGTGTGTGTGTGTGTGGAGTGGGGGGCAAAGTTTGATGGTTCACAACATGTTCAATCCTATACCCTTTTGTCTCACTTTAACACGCGCACACTGTTTCTGTCCAGAACATTGTGAAGAGAACAACTCCTGGTACTCCGGAGGCGACTCAGGCCATCAAATCTTTGAAACTTCTGGAAAAGGTACAGCAACATCCCCTTTTCAATGTACATTAATGCAGGACAGCAATATTTTAACGTTGGTCGTCACAAACCTCTCTTTTCTTTCATTTGTCTCTCCTTTAGCTGATTCAAGAGAGTAATGACAGCATCACTCAGATGGAAAGCATCGAGTCCCTGGTCTCTCTCAGTGCTAAGGTGGACTTTGAGTGCAGGGTAAGTAATGACTACAAAATTATGTTTTTCTGTTATTGTTGATTTCAAGCAAACTGTAATTAGAAACTAACAAATTAAGATATTGATGGTTTTGTTTTATTTGTGAGGAGATTAATCTGATAAACAGATGAACATATTTAATTGCACAGAACATTAATTTAATTGTTTTACATAGGATTTTGCAAACTTCTTCCATATCATCATGCACCAATGTTGGATCTGGATTTTAACTATAATTTCCAGCAACTAATGAGTACATTTATTGATTTTGTTCATAGTGATAACAAAATAATGTGTCAAAATTACCTTAAAGATCATTTTGCGAAACTTCTATTTCCATTGTGAAAGATTAATTTTCACTCTCAAAATAATAATGTGCTAACATTATTGTCTCTTTTCTGTGTGTGTGTGTGTTTTACAGACGCTTCCTCTGATCAGTCAGTCTCGGAGGCTGGTGCGGGAAGGGCTGGTCACTGAACTGATGGATTTCTCTCTAAAGGATACAGAGAGGAATGTTTACCTGCACCTCTTCAATGACTACTTGCTAATATCACTACAGAAAGAGTGAGTCAACGAACATGCTGGCATCTCCCTCATTACCCTGTTTTCCTTCATGTCGGCAGTCTTTTATCATCCCTTCAATCTCATCACGGTCTTTCCTTCCGCCATCTCATTTCTCTTTTGTGCTTTCACTGTCTGCTGCTTCCAGAGGGGGGAGATTCACCGTAATAGACCACTCTCCTGTAGCAGAGCTGCGTGCAGAGAACTGTCGTTTCAAACTTCACTCTCTCCAGAAGAACCTGTTCCGGCTTCACATGACACACAAAGACCTGCTGCTGCGGACTGACACACAGTAAGACACTGTGGCCGGGAATGTCTGTATTGGTTGTTATGTCACAAAGTGGCAATTGTTGCAGAAGATATACCCATGTTTGCTTTTTCCTTTAGGAGTGATACGCTACGTTGGATATCCGCTCTTTCCCAGCCACATCCTGAAATAGATTTCGCAGCTGCAGAAGGTGAATTATGCTACTTAGTTTAGACATTTAGACAAAGTGCTAAATCGTTGGTTATAAGCTGCATCTAAAAATCCCTGCCTGGTTCACTCACTCCCTACATAATTAACACTAAATGGGTTATTCTGTTGTGAGTTGTAAATTCAGATTCCAAACACTAAAGATCCATCATAATTTGTTTCATCCTCAACACATGCATTGTGACATGAACGTAATCAAAGTAAAAGATAGCATTTTATTTTGGACATTTTGTGATATTGACCTATTTATTAGTCTTCATAGGTCTGAAGTCTGACTTATCTTTTGTCCGTTTGTACAGAATTTCCACAGATGCAGTGTATCCGAGCTTTTATTGCCCAGCAGCCTGATGAGTTGTCGTTAGATAAAGCCGATGTCATTTTAGTGCACCGACCATACATTGACCGTAAGACCATCATACTACCTTTTCCATCATACCCTTGCAGGACGTGCCATTTACCTATGCAGTGTTTGATTGTAGAACTGTGCTGAACCTGGTATTATTAGAGAATAAACATTAATTTACTTTGTGTTGGATTTTTTCTTCTTTCCAGATTGGGTGGAGGGGACCAGACTGTCTGATCGGCATCGTGGATGGGTGCCCAAGTCCCATTTGGAAACCATAAGCAACTCTAGAGTCCGACAACGCAACCTGATAGATGCCCTCAAACTGACAACAGCTACAGCTGCTGTTTGACCAGGACGCTCAGAGTTGGACTAAACAGAGGGACATCCTGGATGTACCGTAAAGAATAAGACTCTATGTTGTCTGCTTCAAACTGCTGTAAATTGGACTATGGACGTTCAATGCTCTAAATAAGGATTTTGTTAATTTAATTGTTCACAAGAGTGCAGTAAAGGAAATGGTGTAAGAATGCATCTGAATGTAGCGCTGGGTCTCAGCTGATCACTCGGTGGTACAGTATATTGCCATAAACCAATGTGTGAACTGCTGAGGCGTGTCTGAAATATGTACAGTACAATACAAACATTGTGAGTACAGAATACATCAATAAACTGGTGTTTTAAGAAAAATAATTTTAAAGGGAACTCACCATTTTCCAAGATATGTTATTTTTAGAAATGTATTATTGTTTGTGTATATTAAACATAATCTAGTCTATTGAAGAGCTGGCCCCCCATGTATGCAGGAGCGCTGACAGAAATAATGCAAAATGTACAAGACAGTTCAAAGATGTACAGAGCTCACACAGTGAAGACATTTAAAATTCAGATCGGTGGAATAAAATCACGTTTAAACACATGCATGCCTTATTGAGAGTGAACTGTTGTCTTATTTCCTTCATCAGAGTTAACTGTTTTGGTCATTTATAGATATAACTGTGACAACTCTGATACATCAGCAGCAATGTTTACTGTGAGTTGCGTGTAATTACGTGCACGTGTCTACGGTAGCTGTTTACAGAAGAAGGAAAACCGTACAGATAATGAAAAAAGGCACTCGAGCTGTCACGTAGACCACGTCGGCCTCGTTTTCAAAGCCTGCTATTGGTTAAGCAAGTGCCATCGCTCAGGAAAAACGGGGGCGGTAACAAGAGAATATAGACAGCAGTACTCATCCAATGAACGCAGTGTAAAGCTGCCATCGGCTCCCTCCGAATGGACACGTTCCACTGTCAATCTACACACATGTCTCTGATTGGCCACACGCGTAGTGGGCGGGCGTTGCAGTATTTGTTGTTGTTATCGTTCATGCGTCGACATCTTTGAAATCGATCGCATTCCCGTACGTTATGACAGCATTTTGAGCTGATCATTTTCTTTTGAGAAATTTGACGACACAAGGCCTCGCGTCGGTATTTGTCCTGGTTTTGAGTGACACCTGCTTTTGTCTCTTTTCAAAGGTACGTGAGCAGGAACGCCCCGTTTACCCGCTAGCTGCAGTTGTTAGCGCCAGTCGTTGTTAACTAGCACGACAAACAGCTGCTTTCGGATGCTGTTAGCTAAACCGCCCTTTGCGTGTCGAGTCACAGCTGTAGAGACGCTGGCAGTGGATTACGATTCGTGTTTTCTGTATATTAGCCTTTTAGGAGGAAGGTGGGTTGGCTGATCGCAGGGCTGTGATGAAAAGTGACGTGGCCTCACTTCGCGATGACCAACCGACCCAGAAACGGGTGTAATCGTGACCACACGAACCTGCACACGCTGAAAAACAAGACCAAAAAAAAAAAACGAACAGCGTGCTCACTTCTTTGTACTGGCTGGCCATGAGCGGATATTGTGTTTCTGAATGTTTTTTTTTTATCGTTGGCTTCACTCTTTGTTTATTCTGTTTACAAAGGCGCCCATCTCTGACAGTACGGTGGACATGTGGCATGATATCGATGCAATACATTAGTTTACTACATATGTGTATAGTGTCAATCAACAGAAAATGAATTGCCGGCAATTTTGATCATTAATAAATCCTTGAAGTCACTATAAGCAATAATAGTTAAAAACGTTTGTACTTCATCACATTGCAAAAATCCTGTAAATCCAAACAAAGCAGTCTTTGATTTGCACCACAATGGCTGAATGCAACCATGCAGATACATAGGGATGGCTACCTTGGTATAAACAACAATTCAAAGTCTCTTACAAACTATCAATATATTCACATACCCGCCCACCCCTAATATGGCTCCCAGAAAACACTTGATTAAAACATTCCTGTATCTCATCTTGCAATGAACAATGATGTCCTCTTTCGGCGGCCAGCATCACTTGTTGACTGAATGCACTGGTTGGTGAAGTCAGCCAGTGCTCTTTCTCCTTTGTCTGCTTGGTAAATAATGCTATTGTGAGGGGCTTCATGGTTCCTTCTGTTGTTTTCAGATGGGCAGTCAGTACCAGCGCTCAGTACCACTGGAGGTGAGGAGAGCAGAGGGGGAGAGAGTTCGGGCAAAGCATCCTGACAAAATACCGGTCAGTGTGACATCTGGCAAACATGTTACGTTGACTTTTTTTGACCTCCAATCAATTAAACTGTGTTAGGAAATAGTTTTTGAATATCATGGTCATCTAGACCTTTTAAAGCCTGTTCTCTTAATAAAATACTAGAGCTAAGATTTCTTAAACTCATTTCAACTGTAAAGTATGAATTTATTTCTTGCTTAGATCTTGGCACATGAACACGTTCTCCCTGTTAGTGACGACTGATTACTTTTGGGTTTTTTTTTAACCAGATTATTGTGGAGAGGGCCCCGAGGTCACGAGCTCCTGAACTGGACAAGAAGAAATACCTAGTGCCCGCAGATTTAACAGGTGAAACACTCAAACATACAAGTGTCTGCCTCCCAAAACAGGCAGAAAGTAAATATATCTCACAATCATCCACAGTTTTATATAGCGTCATTATAGCCTGACTGATTTCTTTTTGAGGCTGATAGTGATATTGACATTTGCCAGTTGAAAATCTTAGAACGGTAAATTGGCTGATGGTAATTTCCCAAAACATAAATGCATAACATCAACAAACAATCTGGACATGGATCCCTTATTC
Organism: Gadopsis marmoratus; assembly: GCA_036023855.1. Lineage (NCBI taxonomy): Eukaryota > Metazoa > Chordata > Actinopteri > Centrarchiformes > Percichthyidae > Gadopsis > Gadopsis marmoratus. The sequence continues at coordinate 39,753 of JAVQJF010011377.1, forward strand.
TTTTGTAAACAGTTGTGACAAAGATACATTTTACAGTTTAAACATAAATGTTTCAGTCCTATGGAATGGTGAAACGGTCTCTAAGTAATATCAAACCTTGTTTGGCATTTCTGTACTGCAATGTGTTGGTTATCGGGTGACACATACACCCATCATCCATAACCTTTATGACCACTGACAGGTGAGAAGATGAAGAACATTGATTATCTCGTTACCATGGCACCTGTCAGTGGGGGGGGGGGGGGGTATATTAGGCAGCAAGTGAACATTTTGTCCTCCAAGTTGATGTGTTGAAGCAGGAAAAACGGAAACAAGCGTAAGGATGTGAGCAACTCTGATAAGGGTGATGGTTAGACGACTGGGTCAGAGCATCTCCAAAACTGCAGCTCTTGTGGGGTGTTCCCGGGCCGCAGTGGTCAGCACCTACCAAAAGTGGCCCAAGGAAGGAAAGTTGGTGAAACGGCGACAGGGTCATGGGTGGCCAAGACTCACTGATGCGCATGGGGAGCGAAGGCTGGCCCGTGTGGTCCGATCCAACAGAAGAGCTGCTGTAACTCAAACTGCTGAAATAGTGAATGCTGGTTCTGACAGAAAGGTGTCAGAACACACAGAGCATCGCACTTTGTTGCATATGGGGCTGCGTAGCCGCAGACCGGTCAGGATGCCCACGCTGTCTGAATGTTATACACACAGATAGTGATATATTTACAATGAGCTAATCCTGGCCGATATATTCTCCTGTCTGGTTTATCGGTTATATAAGCTACCTGTGACTAGCTTGCTGCTGACGCACCATCCAAACCTGGATGGATCAATCAGTTGCCAGGTTGACACTAATCTTGTCTAAATTTATTACAGGCCTGCGCTGTTTCTCGTGCTCAGAATGTATATGTATTTTTTTTTTTATTGGCAGACATTTTTAAATGTCATAGCAGGAAAAGCACAGGTGTATTTAATAACATTAAAGTAACATGCCACTCAGGGCAGGTCCTGGTACTGTGTGTGCCGGCTCACTCTCGTGACTTGCTGGGACTCTTAGTGGAACTGAGCCACCATTAATGCTCTTAATTCCACCCGTGCCTTTTCTGCTATAAAGAGTCAAAATGTCTGCTGTGGAAAAAGGTCTGTCGGATAGCCAGACGGTACGCTACAAAGTGAAACTCACCATCTCACCACCTGGCTCTCTTTTTGTCCTTCCTTCCTTCCTTCCTTCCTTCTTTTTATTTATTTATTTCCTTAAAGTGGGCCAGTTGTGCTTCCTGATCCGTCAGCGTGTGTCTTTGAGACCGGAGGAGGCACTCTTCTTCTTCGTCAACAATTCCCTTCCCCCATCCAGCTCCCCTCTCTCTGCTGTATATGAGGTAAGTGCACCCTTTCACACGTACATGTTCACACCAGGATCCTCCCCGACACACACAGTACAAACATATTCACCAACGTTTTCAGATTTTTATCCTCCTCTGAAGCCATTTGTGAGTTTGCCTGTTCACAGCTACAGTACATTCAGTACATTTCCCCTTTGCTCTTGACACCACATACCAAAATGACTTCACAGCTAGCCCATACTGGACAGAGCTGATTAGACTGCAATGTTTCTTCACTTTTCTTGAACTTAAATTGGCCTGCCAGTAACCCACAAACATTTAAATAAGAAAAAAAAACCTGACCTAGTCTGAACTCTGAAAGTGACATATATAAACCAGTAGTTTGTAGCGTGCTTAAACAAGTTTGTGTGTATTTTGGTGTTAAATGGAAAGAGGATATAAAGCCAGCCTATGCTGTATTTAGAGTCATTTTTGGATATTAATTTTCTAAAAATTGTTTTATTCCAGAAGTAATCAAATGAAGCTGATAGAAAAATTCCAATTACATCTCAATGTCCAAGTAGCCCTTTAGTGGTTAGTGTGGGTGTGTCATTCCATGGACACATTCTTTTTTTATAAGGTTCCTGTATTTGTCATTCTACAACACAGGGATGCATGAGGAAATCAAAGTTGCAGTTTAAAGTAGTGCACATGTCCTGCTGACGTATTCTTATTCTCTGCTCTGTTGTGTTTTCAGGAGCACCACGAAGAGGACCTCTTTCTCTACATGACCTACAGTAATGAGAGCGTGTACGGTGCCTGAGGGAGGACAAAATGACTGGAGAAAGAGAGAAGAGAGAGTGAGAGGAGACAAAGTGAGACTGTCTGTGGAATAAAGAGTTAAGGCTGTTTGTAACGCTTCACACCACTGTTATTCTTTATATTAGTTTTGATAAGTAACTACAGCACATGGTGGAAGAAAGGCTTCGCACAAGGCAGAGGGGTTGCTGGTTTACCTTTGTCAGTATTTCCGGATGAGCGTAATGCGTTTTATTACACTTCCAAGTTATGTTGATTCCTTATTTGGTGAAAGAATAAAGAGGGAGAGTAGAAAGAAAGAAAGAATGTATAGTAAAAGGAAGTTATTGAAATCATGTTGAGGGAGCTCTCGTCATCTTTCTCTGTTATCTGTATTTAATGCAAATAGTATTTTTTTTTTTGTTGTAAATTAATATCATAAACTTTTGTGGAAAATAAAGATGAAAATGCATACATTTCAGATTCTATTTATATTATTTGGTATGTTTGTGCATTTCCATTGGCCCCACACCTGTGGTTTTAGATGTTAGTAAAAAAAAAGACATAAATTAATTCAACATGTTTTTATATATTTGGCCCATTTCAGAGAATAGAGTTAAAAGCATGTTGAGATAATACACACGAGCACCTTCCCCTAATGCCTTGTACACTTAATACGTGTGATTTAGGGGAAGGACAAAGGCAGAGGAGAAATCTTGATGCGGAAGTGTTCCGTCTTTACCCATTAGATGAGTCACATATTCGGTGGACACTTTTAGGTCTGGGAAGGTTTGCGGGTTTTATTTTTTCAAACTTTTTGTTGAAAAAAACATTGACATCTTGACACATAACTTGTTGGTTTTTTTGCACCCGGTGTTTCATTTGCGTTTGTGTCTGCATGACAAAAGGTTACATAAGCTCAGCTGAATAGCCAGATCTGAATAACTTCCCGGGCAAAACGAAAGTTAGAGATACAGAAGAGAAGAGCCATGGAGATGCAGGACATGACCACTGAGGGGGAAAGAACCCAAGAAAATGAAAGACCACTTGAAGTGATGCTGGAGACCAACACTGAGAGCACAAGAAATTTAATTAAATCAGGTAACCCTCGAGTATAATGCTACAAAACTTATAAATGCTTATATTGTAGAACTGAAAATGAAAATTATAGCCTACTGTTTTTGTTATGACATATCTCAAAAAGGTTTAAAACACAAAAAAGGTGCAAATTTTAAGAGTTTTTTTTTATTGTTGTGTTTTAGTTTTCATGCTGTTACTTGATTGATGCATTTAATATTTGGAAGAAAATTTCAGATGGTTTATGTCTCTTTTAAAATGTGTCTGTATTTTTGTCTGGTTTTAGAGGAAGCAGAACCCTACGCTGAACTAGAAAGTCCAACTGATGATGTCTATTCAGAAGCTTTTTGTGGTGGCGCAGTTAAGACAAAAGCAGGTAAAATTTTATAGAAGGTTCAAGGTCCAAGGTACATTTATTGTCATTCTACAACAAAGGGTTGCACAAATACAAGTTGTGGCTCCCTTCGCGCTACACAAACATACTGTATATAGAAATATTTTAAATCAGAGTAGAATAAAAATAGATAGTAAGAAACTTAGTTTATATAGCACCCCTGTTTAATGTACTGTTAAATCACCCAAAGAGAACAGGAGGTCTTCCATGACACAGCATTGTAAACCGTTTGTTTTAATGCTGTTAATTGGCTTCATTGTATTTCACATATGTTAAGTTTCAGTTTGAAGTAAAAAAAAAAAAAACCCAAACATAAGGCTTCTTGTCAACTTCCCTTCATTGCTGTGTAATCACTGATGGGTTTTCATCATCACGTCTCCATGCACGGTGCTGTAGATATATAACTGCATAAGAATTCAGGAGTTTCCCAGAAAGCACAATCAAAGTTGTGACCATTTTAAGCCACATTAGCAAATCTGGGAAAAAGTGTATGCCTAAACTGTAATCAACATGTTCATTGCAGTGATAATAATGTCTGTTAATGTTTGACTGAATGTTTGAAGTAAGGCTCTAGACACCTATTTATGGGTTGATTGTAGAGTTGGCACATTGTTAAATTCCAACATCTTTTCATTTCCTGTAAAGAATCCAACCACCTTAAAAAAACAATCTTTAAGTATTTGTTCTGTATTACATAAACAGAAAAATAGGGATATCAAGGACATTTTTCTGTATATTTAACTCATAATTTTCAAAACATCAATGCCATTTCCATTTTTTTTCCCACAGTTAATTTCTTTTGACCAACCTTCACAATTTCAGTGTCATTTTTAAAGATTTTGTTAGACGTTTTTGCATTTCTCTGATGTAAATGTGTGGTAATTATACAATCTACTGTATAATTGCAACACAGCATCCAAACAAAGTTGAAATGTAAGAAGACCTGCAACTTACTATTATTTTCAATTATTGATTTGTCTTAATAATATAGACTATTTTTATCACTTAATTGATTGATTGTTCTGTATAAATTCCAAATCAAGTTAAAAATTACAATTTTCCAGAGCCCAAAGGGACATATTAAAATTGCTTGTTTTGTTCAAACAACAGTTCAAAAGCCAATGATACTTTACTGTCACAGAAGACAAAGAAGCTGAAACCAATAATTTTTTTCCAGTTTTGGTTATAAAATTACTCAAATGATTTGTTAATTATGAAATGTATTAACCACATAGAACCAATTAATCGACCAATCATTTCAACTCTAGCAGTAAGTAATCGTTAATTAAACATTACAGTAAACATTATTTTCTTATTTTCTTAAATGTCAGTGGTAATTTGCCTCAGTTCAGAAAAACATTCACTATGTATTTAACATGCAATATTTAACATCCTTTGTGTTTATCATCATGGGAGCTTCATCCTCACTATGGTTAATGTTGGCTCCAAAGATTTAAATGTGAACATGTGAAATGTTATTCAAATTAACATACCAAATATTTACAGATAGATATTTATAATAATGATATGCATAAACATTATTTCTTTTAATACACAGATTAATACAAGGGAGCGACTAGATATAATTTATTTCGGTTTTCTGATACTTTAAAAGATTTGTTTACATCATTAATTTTGTAGTCATGGGAATACAAATATGAAACAAGTTATTCTTCATCTAGAAAGGAAACTTATTAGGAAAATGATATATGTGAGTATATCTGTAATTTACACAAAAGACATGTTAACATGTCAAAGCAGGAAAAGCACAGGTAAAATTAATAAAATGAATGATGGCTGGATTCCTTTTAGGTGCTTCAGTTTCAGGGTCCTGGTATGTCACGCTGTCATGCTTATTGGGACACTTGAATAGAATTAGATTAGAACATCATTAATGTTATTTTCCTGCTATGACGAGTCAACGTTTCTGCTGTGAAGACAAAGACCTATCATGTTTTTAATCCAGTTGGAGCACAGCAGCAATAACATTACAAGTTGCACACAACATTGCATTACACTGTGAAAAGAACTACGTTCAAGTAAATAATACAATTCAACATTCACCTGAAATATGTGCAGTAGAAGAATTGTTTGGGCGAGCACAAATCTGTCTCAACTTGTAGCCTCCTCCACCTTCACAGGTCCTGTAAATAATATTATAAAGAGTACTGTCTAGACCTGCTTTATATAAGAACTTTCCTGAGATAACATTTGTTATGATTTGAGCTGCTGAATTGTGCCATAAACTGTTTTTATGTTCTGTCTTTATGGTTGCACGTTCTAGCAAACAGGGACATGGCAGAATAGCACAGCAGTGTGTGTTACTGTTTAAACGACAGCCTCTAATCCTAATAGCGATTAATCAGAACCAGCTTTAATGGCCAAGCGTGTGTACACATCCAAGGAGTTTGACTCCGGTATTAAGTTGGTTTCAGTGTACTTAGACACATTTCACTGTCCATCTACAAGTCGAGTGTTTCTGTAAAGGAATAAATAAACAGGCAAAATAAAGTTAATAAAGTGCCCTGAAGCATTTAAAAAAAACAGGAAAATATTTTGTCACAATGACTCTGTGACTTGAGAAAGGTCTGCTTGGATTCCCCCGTGATACACAAAACCCTGAACTTTAATCACATATTTAATGTTTCGCATCTGCGTCAGTGGTGACAGAATGTTCTGTCTCTGAATCGTGGCACAAACACTCAAATTAAATTACCTCAAGAAAGAACTCCTATCAGTTGTTTTGGAGTACAGCGTGTCCACGTCTACAGTATCAGTCTGTCTCTCTGCCACACACACTCATCCTTAAAGAGCGAGACAAACCGAGAAACAGTCAAAGTTTTGGAAATTGAAGGACAAGCCGAGCACTGTGCTCCATGAATAATTTGGGAATCAATGAATGTCATGTTGCTATGGAGACAAGGCAGTTGAGGGTGGGGGGGCGTCTCGAGACTGCACTCTTGCAGGCAGACGTGACACAGCGAGTCAGGCAGACGGAGCAGAACAAGGTAAACAGGCTTCATCACAAATCCCAGGACACCTTTCTCCATGTACATCAAATTCTGTCGCAGCTATGGCGAGGATAAAAAAGACGGATCCAGTTCAAGCTTGTCACCCGAGTCCAAGTTATCTGTTGAACTGGAGGAGGGAAAAGGTAGGCCAGAGCGGTGTTTTTTCAGCCTTGATGGTGGTGTGTGTTGTGCTCATGACATTCTATCTTCCTCCTCAGGCAAACAGACTGAGGGAAATGTACGCATGTACCGTGCTGTGTGTTTATTCCTCACATTAATCTGCCTGGTCCTGCTGCTGGTCGTCGTCACCCTCAGTGTGAAACGTGAGTATCTGCAGCCATGGATCTCGCGTTATGCCAGAAAACAAACCGCTGCTGTCTGGATTACGTTTGTAACACCAAAGCAGATTATGAAAGGATTGTAGTGTTTCACTGGCAGTGCATGAATAAAAGAACAATGGAAAATATATATGTCAGGATCACATTGCTTTTGTTCTATTTTTGCTCACAACAATAGACAACGATACTGGGATACAACCCGTGTCTGATTGCACTGCTGCAGCCTGCGGGCATAATTCTTTTCCTGCATAACTCCCCCCACTTTGCTCTGATTTCTAGTCCAAACTGGATCCACAGTCTGCCCAGAGAGAGAGAAGACTATCGCAGCAGACAAGAAAAGTGCAACGTGCAACTACGAGCAGTGCCAGACTTACTCCAACAACATTCAGCCCCAATGTGAGTGTGGTGCCTGCAGGAAATATGCAATGTCAGGAACCTTGTAGGAGCCAAAGAAACATCTAGATTAGAGGAAAACGGATGCTACTTTCCCAATCACCATGTTTTTAGTGACAGTTCTGCTTTCACAATTACCCAAATTGTTTTCTTAACAGGCCTCAGAGGAAGTTAGTTCATGTGCTTTCTTTTTTGTTTTTTTAGAGAACTGAAAACTTTAAACCAACCCAAAAAATTAAGCCGAGATTCAGCTGAGGTTAATGAATTTAATTGTTTCTCTTCGTTTGTGATTGCTGCGTGATAAAATACATATAAAACTAACATGCATGCACACAAAATAGGAGCAAAAATGTAAATGAAACCAAGGATAAACACAGCTAGATGAAGATACAGAAAAGACAGACATCTTTCGGCTTGCTTTAGAGTTATCTAAATGTTGGAGGACATCTATTGCCACGTCTGAACAGCATTTATTTTTCTTACACTGCTTCATTATTTACTCGTACAATTTAGTCCACATTTGCGGAGTGACCTTTTGTTTTCATTGTCAGAGAATTTTCTGTACTGATCCCTCGCTCTTTCCAGATCTCGGCTGTCAGCAGTGCGCTGACGGGTGGCTGACCTTTGAGCGATCCTGTTTTTTCCTGTCCACCTTCAGGCTGAGCTGGGAAGAGAGCCAGAGGAACTGCAGCACTAGAGGAGGCTCTCTGGCTGTTGTTACCAGCCAGAAGATTCAGGTGGATCTGATATCACTTCCTTTCCTGACCACGAAGTATAACCATGCTGTTAATAAAATGGTAACAACTTGCACAGTATATTTTTGTAAATGGCAATGGTGTTTTCTCTTCCAGCGTTTTCTGACTAAGGAGGGCAAAATGAAATACTGGATTGGGCTGAGACACAAAGGACAAAAATGGACCTGGGTCAACAACACTGTGCTGCAAGAGAGGTGATTCTTGGAGAAAGGTTTAAACGACTGATTATCTAACTAGCGCATTTTATCTATGTAGTCTTTAGTTGTTTCCTACTTGTTTTGTGCTCTTGTTCCTTTTTCTTTTTCATGTTTGTTCATATATATTTGGGACGTCGATGTTTAGATCTGTATAGTCGGAGTTTATGTTGCGTCTGAAAGTGTTCTGGGTGGGAAGGAGAAAAATGAGGTAGAAAAGTGGAAACATTTGTCTTTGTGGAATTGCTCTCTTTGTATTTAACACTTAGTAGCCACTTTATTAGGTACACCTAATGAAGCACTGCCATAAATTCTGCCTTTACAGATGTTCAGATTTTGGTGACATGGAAATGTGTAAATTCAAATATATGTTTATTATTGAGGTCACAGTTTAAGGTGGGGTACTGGTATGTTTAGTATTGAGAGGCATTTCTATTTGTTTGTGCATTTACAAGTATTGGGGGGGCGGAATTTTAGAAACACCTCTGGCCATCTCTAACTGTGTTCTCAATACTCAAAACATATAATTGAATTCACATAATATATTCACCAACAACTGAACATTACAAGCTTTGCAAAGATAGATGCTGTGGCAGGACTGTTCTCCTGGATTTCATATGATTGTACAGGTAACAGGTGAACCTAATACAGAGGCCTCTGAGTGTGGATAGACTACTATCCTGTCAATACAATATAATAGTCAATATTCTTTTATTTTGTTTGTAGTTATTGGGAAGACGTTACATCAGGAGAGGATTGTGGGCTCCTCTGCAGTGGAAACCCACCCGAGAAGAACTGGATCACATCTTCCTGCCAATCTTACAGCTACTTCATCTGTCAGGTGCAGATGCAAAAGCCTTTTTAACAGAATACTGAGAAAACCAAAATTCTGTCAACAATTATCAGCTCCTCAATAACATTTCAAAATTATTTCTCTGTCCACACCGCACTTCAATCAGCAGTACCCAGCATAGAACGATGAAACTTCTTAGATAATTTTTTTTTTATTGAATGCTTATAGAGCTGTTTGGTCAGATTTTTGTAAGTTAGTTATTTAGAACTAATTATTAGAAATGTGTTATTTTGTGTTGCCTAATTTGTATTGTAATATGTCAGTTATGCCTATTAGCACTAATCAGGGTACCTCACTCTTATATACTGTATGATTCCCTATGCTGTCTGACTTTGTCACAAATGAAGGCCAGTAACTTTGTTTCAACAAGGTTTGATTCTCACATAAAATATTCATGCAACTACATAATAAGTTGAATGTCTACGTTTCACTGTCTTTTAGTTTAGCATATACAGTATTTCTGCTACATATTTCTTTATATTGCTTTAAAAAAGCCCACACTCTTTCTTATAGCATAATACTGAAGGAGTATTGCACTGTTGACTATAAAGACCGATTGATCCAGTTGAGTCCTCCAGTTGAATTTGTTCACTGACACCAACACGTCTACTTCACATGTTCAGGACTATAAGATGATGGAACTCCTCAGAAAATGCACTTCAGGCTCACGCAAAATCTCTTCCTAGACAAATTTAATGGCCTGGTCCTCTTCCGGCTTTATCTGCTCCATCTCCAAACCCAAAGCGCTGTGGCGAATCAACTTCCACCCTGTCAGAGAATTTCTGTCCTTTTTAGGCCTCAGTTTGGGGGCCTCAGATACTGAGCCCTTTATTGTGTCAGTCTTCTCTTCCTTCTCTTCATCTTCTTTGGTGAATGCCTTGATGTAACGCCGCATTTTGTGCAACAGTGAGTCGTTTCTGTCCTCAACCCTGCAAAGATGAGTGAAAAAATAGTCACAGTTTCTTCAAGGAAAATACTCGCACTTTGTAAACTTTCATCATGATGTGTACAGGGGCGTTCCAGCAATTTGGTATTATACTACCCTTATGTTGAAGGACTCAAAAGAGACAAATCAATGCATGAACGGTCAAAATTGAAGCAGCAGAAGCCAAGATATCCTGACTTTTGGGCTCTAGTATGAGTCTCCAGAGACCCCTACATTTCTCATAATTCAGCTCGAGAGCATCTTTTGTTGGACGTACCCTGCCTCGTAAAAACTCACGTTTTTCAAACTCCGAAGCCTGTTTGCATGAGGGGGGAGGGGGTGCTGGAGCCAATCCCAGCTGACATTGGGCAAAAGGCAGTGGAACACCAATCAGGATTTAGCAACATTTTAATCAGTGTTGTGACAGTCAGCTAGTTGCTTGCTTATATAGCCTGATAAGACCTCACTCACCCAGTCCTGGTGAAGCAGATTAGCTGAATTTTTGAGTGTTAAATAATAACTAACTACCATATGTCTCTTTTCCAAAACTTGAAATTTGATTGTTGAATATTTACTGTTACAAAATTTTTCCTTTTTCATATTAAACCACATTTACAGGGGCTTGTAAGCCTCTGTTTCTGTTCCTGGTACAGCATTTCTGTCTTACCTGAGATACCAGTGCTCCTTCAGACCATACTTCAGCCCACACACCCCGAGCCGAGGCCACAGGCAGCGGGGCAGCCTCCTCTCCAGCATCAAAATTGTGGCTACCACCTGTATAACAAACATTATAGCTGTAACCATGACACAGTAACGCTCTGGGACGTGATGATGAGGTGTTATATGTGTAAGTGTTACCTGAGTCCTCCACAGCTCGTCTCTCTCCCTGGCCACCCTCCACTGGGTGTCACTCATCATGGCTATCAGTATATTTAGCAGAAGGATGCAGGAGACCACAGAGAAGGCGCAGTGCAGCACGTGGATGATCGGAGGGGTATAGATGGTGTTGTCCACAGGCAGATCTATGAGGCCCACACTGAGCTCAAACTGGGAGAAGAGGGTGACGGGGAAGGACCTATATGAAGGAATGGACCCAGCCTCCTGCGTCATATACACCACCCACAGGGCTGAGAAGGACATTTTAAAAACATATGTGAGGGAGTAGAAAAGTCTAAATCCTCTTATTTCAAGTGTTTTATCTTGCAAGCTTTGTGAGGGTTAAAGATTTGTTTTTACATATCGCCCAGAATATACTCACAGGTGGAAGAACCAATGAGCACAATGAAAGTCAGCCACATAAACTTTGTCAGGTCTCCAAATATAATCTATGGGGAAATGAGACACAAGGTAGGTCAGTCTACAAACACAAATAGGTGAACCTCAAAAACCTAAACAACAACTGAATACATCTGCTTCAAAAGCATTCCTGTACAGGTGTGTGTAGAACAAGCTACTATTTCTACATGACTCATGAGCTCCTATAGCATGCACCACTGTGTCGGAGTCCTACCTTCTGTATCATGATGATGTAAGGGCCGAGCATTTCAAAACCTCGGGCAAAGAACATGACGTTGCTCCAGCCGAGAACTAAACATATTGCCATCACCACAGTTTCTCCCTGCACCCCGCAGAGTCTGAACACACACAGCAGCACCACCAAGCACGCATAGCTGATACTGGTGACAACAACAGCAGAAAGGTTAAAAGGTATTTCAGATCAGTATATTTTATTGTACTGCTTAGATGTATTTGTACTTACAGGATAACATGGAAGGGGCCTCCCAGTGCTGTCTGGCCAAAATACCGCCTTGCCCCCACTCTCAGCATATCAGGGATCTGTTGGAAAGGGGGATACAGGAGGACGTGGTAGTGCAGTACACTCTATTATACCATACAGTGTGTAAGAAGATGTTTCATAAATTCACCTCCAGCAACAGGATGGCAAAAGCTCCTATGACGCTGATGATCTCGCCCACCAGCCGCAGGTTGTCATCATAGGTCACATAACTCTCCTGAGACACGGAGAGAGGAAATATAGATGTGTTAATATTAAAAGCACATTATTATTAGACTGTGTGTCATATGCAGGTGCACAGTTTGACATTTACACAAAGGTACATGTGAACAGATGAGGTCAAACTATGAGCTAAAATGAAAGTCCCTGCTTTTTGTAGTTCTTTTTGTAGTATTTGTGCGATTAGATTTTGTTTTTACTTCATCATTATTTATTTAATCCCCAAAATCCTTTTGTTAAAATGTCTCTTGAGGTTCAGTGATAGACGAAGTATTGAGATCTTTAATAAGTAAAAAAAAGTGATACCACGGTATAAAAATAGTCCATAAGAAGTAAAAGTCTTGCATTCAGATTTGTACTTAAGTAAAAGTATAAAAGTATCATCATTAAAATGTAAAGTAACGATATATGTATATGTATAAAACCTTATACTATATATATATATACACATATATAATCTGTAAAGTAACTACAGCTGTGAAATAAATGCAGTAGAGTAAAACGTTACTTATGTAAATATACTTAGTTATACTCTGCCACTGTTTATGGTCTTGCATATATATATTACAACATATCATAGTTTTATATCACAATCAAATATCACATTCATGCTACACACATGGAGTGTTTTCTGGACATAGATGGTTTTGTCAATGTCTGACTGTGTGTAGTTCTCCGGAGCGTCCTTTAGAGGGCGAAATATACAACACAGTGTGAAGGTACTGATGTACAGGAGATACAGAAACAGCAGCAGCCTGACACAAGAAAAGGAGAAAAGAAACACTGTCAAACAAGACTGGAAAAGCATACAGTTCAGATATTCTACTTCAGACACTGACATGATTTTTACCTGAAGTAATGTTTTCCATACAGGTTCCACTTCAGACTAACCAGCTGCCTCACGGGGGTCACCTCCAGTACACCTCTTGCCTGGAGAACAAAACAAAATGTGTTTTAATCTCTTCTCAGCATCCCATCAATGTCATTATTTATGACCAAATAGTCTGTAATTTCACCAAAATACTGCATCTATCGTAATGTACCTCTTTCTGGTGACTGCCCACGATGACCTCCAGCACTGACATGTTGTCGGCCCATGAATCGATCTCTGACAGGTCATACAGGTTAGAGGACAAAGGGCCCAGACTCCACTGGAATATTCGCCTTTTATTAACCAGGTGCTGAAAGACCTGAGAGAAACAGGGAATCAAAGCGGTGAGGATAAGATTAGTGAAATAATCTGCTCCACCTTTCATGTTGGATTTTCACCCTGTGAGGCCCCCCCAGGCTTTACTCACCACAGTGTTTCCCTTTTTGGCAGCCAGTTTAAAAGTTGTAAGGCCTCGATAGTTGGGCACCATGTCGAGTGGCACTGACAGGTCCATCTCTGCATCGTGTGCCATAATCAGGTCAATGGCCTGGCATGCAATCAACTTGTTTGGCTGCAAGACCAAAATGTGAAGCACTGTGTTACCTAGAAAACAAGGAAATACAAGGAGGTTAAAAAAGGTTGTAGACAAGAGAAAGTAGAAAAAAGAAGTGAACAACAACAAGGCCATTAATAATCAAAATATCAAACTGATACACAGATATAAAATGATACTGTACTCCTCTCTAACTATACAAGAGGAAGTATCTCATACCTTGATAATCCTGGACCCTGGTGCTGGCCCCTGCGTCCAATACCATGGACATAATGTCCTCATTCCCAGCACATGCAGCAAAAGACAGGATGTGCTCACCTATTGACCAAATTTACATTTTGAAAAAAAAACATCTGTTTTGTGTCACGTAGCATAAAAACATGAAATAATATTTATTTGGCCAATGCTTTGGTCCAAATTCCACATGCAGTTATTTTGCATGCATATTCATTAGGAGCAATTTGGGGTTAACTGTGGCTACAAAATGTATGGGGTATACATTTTACTGTAAGCATGCTGATTTACCATAGTATGCGAGCCCTCCTGTCCTCTTTCTGAAGTACAGGCCGGTGACTCGAGGTGTAGCCACATCTCCCCCACGACGAATGAGATGATGAACTAGGTTGATGTTCTGATTCACTGCAGCAATGTGGAGAGGAGTAACACCTGAGACACAGTAGGGAGAGCAGGGTACATTAGTCCACTGGAAATGAACTGTGTTTAATGTCACCTGTTTCATCTGTTGTGTAAGTGAGGCTTACATTAAACTTGTGAGCAAAATTAGTTTTTTTGCTTAGCTGTAACGTGTGGTGGAAGAAGGATTCAAATAATGGACTGAAGTAAAAGCAGCAATACCACACTGTAAGATATTAACAAAAACCATGAGTTCTGAACATGTCACTCCTGTTCTAAGATCGCCACACTGGCTCCCAGTGAAACAAATAATTTATTTTAAAGTGCTTTTAATTATTTTTAAATCCATGATTGGTCTAGCTCTACTCTACATTTCTGACATGCTCAGGGAATATACACCAAACAGATCCCTTAGATCACCTAGCAAAGGTCTCCTCATTATTCCTAGAATTCATTCTAAACCTGCCTATGGCACCTTCAGTCATTATGGTCCTACTTCAAAAGCAGACTAAACATGCATAAGAACAAGCTTTAAATTAGGTTTTATTATAGTACAGTAGTTTTAATTACTTATTTTATGATCAGTACCTGGACTTGGGTTATGTCATTTTTACAGGGAATGAGTTGTTGTTTTATCTTATTCCCTTTTACTGTTTTATCTCGTCATCAGATCTTTCATATCTTTTATATTTTAGCCAATTTTTATTGTTTTATGATTTTACATATGTAAGACCCTCTTGTATCAAATGTTTTTTTTATATCTGTCTTGTCACGCATCATTCTGTTTTTCCTGAAGCACATTGAGTCTACGCATGTCATATGAAATGTGCTATATAAATAAACTTGACTTGTAAAAATGCTCCCTTACAAGAAAACGTCTTGCATTTAAAACATTACTTAGGTCAAAGGACAGAAGTGTTGATAATGTGCTTAAAGTAAGCAGTACTTTAATGTTGTAGCTGGTCAAGGTGGAGCTCATTTGAACTACTTCATATGTACTGCTGGGTAGTTTGATCTATAGCAATGCATCATTATTTCATAAGCTGCTCTGACTGTTAAATAATGGCTGTTAAATAAGTGTAGTGGAGTAAAAAGTACAATATTTTTCTCTGAAATATAATGGAGTAGAAGTATAAAGTTGCATAAAATGGAAATATTTGAGTGTAGTGAAAGTACATCAGACTACTTTGGATGTATCTCAAATTGTATGTATCCCGCTCTCTTAAAGTGGGGGAAGAGGCTGTCAAGAGTTCACTATTATAAAATGTTGCCTATGTTGTTTCTTGGTTACATTCTTTTGTAAATAATTCACATTTTATCTGTTAAAACTTTGACTCATATGAAGTGAGAATGTTAAAGACTAGTTTGACCTGAGTAAAAGTTGAGAAATAGCTACTTTGTGTGAAAATATGTTGTTGCAGTTCTTACTGCTGGTTATGTTGTGGGTATATGCCCATATTTTAATATATACTGTCCTGTAATTAGTTATCATATTTAACACCTTCAGAAGTGTAATTAATGCATTTTGTAAATAGATTTTCCCGGCAAACCTAAGCTTTACATGTATATACTCCATCACAAATCTTAAATGCAACTAACTATTATTTAATAGATCCATATTTAAGCTAATCATGCAGTTTTCGTTTTCTTGCTTTTTCTTCATCTGTCGTGTCTTATCTAAGTCTAAATCTAAGTCTATCTCTTACATTCTTCTTCATTTTCATAGTTGCTGACCACGAAGCTGATAACGTTACCCGTAATCACGTACAATGAAATTCAAAATGCATGATGTGTGTTTGTTTCTGTGTCCATGAGTTCATGTGCGTCAACCTTGGAAGAGATCGGAAGTCATGGGCTCGTTGATGAGCTCAGGAGCTCCGTCCATCAGAGCCACGGCAGCCTCCAGGTTGTCATTCATCACAGCAACATGAAGCGCCGTCTCACCAAGAGCCCCTGAGTGAGAGGATTACAGTTTCGCAGATTACAACTGATACTGCACTTCCCTGAAATAACAACGCACTGTAAATTCACAGCTCCACCTTACCTCTCTCAAAGATATTAGTGGATGCACAACATAACAGTTTCTTGACACAACCAACACTGTTCTTTTTAGCCGCATAGAAGAGAGGAATGTCATTTGTGCTGAGGGAAAAAAGACAACACATGTACTGTAATTAAACAGGTTAAGCCTTACATCTACATATAATTAATTTAGACATAGTCTAATTTATTGTTGAAAGCAGTGGAAAATATCTTTTTATGTGAGTTTCTTACTGTTTTGTGTAGAGCAAAAACGACTCATCCAACATCTCGTTCCATCCTTTCTTGTTTTGAAGGCGAAGCCTCAGCTGGCTCCACCAATGGGTGAGCTCGCTCTGAGCAGATCTGCCCAAAAATGGAGACATTGACACCTGATGTTCAACTGGAAGAAACAAACGAAAGGTGAGGTCAATGCTGACAAGCACACAGAGAGAAGCAGTGAATCAAAAAACATAACAATGAAATAAATCGTAGCGTCAATCTTTTAGGTCTCAATTGTGGATTATTTAGGTATGTATTATATTCAGTTGTATTGTTTTCAAAATAAAATACAATAAAACAACTGAACAAAAACAAACAAAGTGTCTCAATCTTACCCTTAAACAATAAAAGTGCTGCTCCTCAAATTCTGGTGTTACTCAGTCATAACACTCGGTCAAAATTAGAACACCACCTATAACATGTCCTTGAGGAGAAATGAAATCTCTCTGGCATGACTATTATATATGGCCCAGTCACGAGGGAGGAGATATGTGGAGGGATTGAAATAAATGGGTGGAGAAGGAAGATGAGTGAACAGCGGGCAGATAAGCGGGCAGAGAGAGCGAGGTGGTAATGAGCAGGTAGACTTTCACCACAGGTCAAGTAGGTTTAGGTTCAACTCTCCATTGGACCAGGAACTTTATCACACTGATCTGAAATTATTGCCTATATTCTGTTATCTTAAAAGGGAAGTGATAATGGCCCAGTCCCTAATCCCAGTATATCTCTCACCATGCCTGCCTGCATTGCACCAAAACCTGCATGGCCACTATAAGAATTCTGCAACATCATGACAGTCAACACGTTGCGGTCACTGTTCCTACTGAACTGTTACGGAAACCTGTTTGGAAATTGCAAGCATGTAAGTCTGAACCTGACTTTGTAATGTAAACCTGATATTAAGGCACGATTGTCCAAGTTTTTTTTATTTATGTTGTTCTTTTACTGGGCGGGTTTCTCTAGGTGAAACTGGGATTGTTTAGTGGAATAAATCAGCACATGATGTCCGATTTTCCAACCTGTTAGATTGTGTGCACACATGCACACCAAACTAGTTTTCATTCACAATGATTTAACATGTTGATCACCATTGATGTGTCAACAGGAATGATCATAAACACGGTAATTGCCACATTACAAAGACCATAATCATCATTTTGAGGTTGGCAACATCATGTCACTTTCCTCTGAAGGCGCAAAACAAAGCTGATGGTACATTCAGTTTTGTGAAAATATCATTTATTCCAGGAGAGTCAATTTGGGTAAAAGCTACCGACTGAACCTGAATCACAGATCTCATTTCCACACATGTGAATTATTTGTAAACTGCTGAATCAGTCGGCTCTGGTTGTCTCGGATGTAGTGTACAGGTGTTTTGCTCTGCCGTTTATAGGACATGACGAACAGGCTGGTCAGCCACAGGATAAACAGGGTTTAGGATGACTCTATAGGAGGCCCTCATAATGGCTGCAGATGTGGCAGTCATTTAGTATTGTGGAGATAATAGCTGTTTACCAGACAGAGAGCACCAACTTTAAGTAGTTTCATAAAGACCAGTGGTTTCTACCCTGTTAATGTCTTTATAAAGACACAATAACATGATTTTGTGGTTTGTGTGTCTACTGTTTCTGGACATACGTACCAGCAGTTCTTTCACAACACTTTGTTAGATTGAGTCGGGACACCACAGCAAACAGTTATTACAGAAAACCCTCTGGTACATTTACAATAGTCGACAGATTTTTGTATTCAAAGTGACACAACAGAGCTCAATGATCATTATTAAAGCAAAAGTACCACATTAACCAAGTAACTGTAGCTTTATCTCTAACACAAACTTTGACATAACCTCTAAACTTCCAATACTTTCAGTGTTTTTATCTTGATTTCTCCTTTTGCACCTTTGAAGTGACATTAAATAGGATTCTGTGAAGCAGCATGATTTTAAAAGGTCTTTTCTTTCTGACTGCACAATGACATTGTCAGGGCTGGGGGTGTAGGCCTGTGGAAGGACCCAAACGCAGACAGCGTCGTGGGAAACAGGGGTTTTATTGAAGGAGAGCGAAAAAGCACTTACAAACGGTAAGGCGGATGCGAAGAAAACGCAAAGTCCAAAACACCAACGTAAACACCGAGAGGCCGGGTGGGGGGGAACACAGGAAAGCTCACAGGGGGCACACTAACACAATGATACGCTGACAATGAACCAACACGAGACAAAGGCACTGAACCAGGCTGAGTGGACGCGACAGTAACGGAGGAACACAGGACAGGTGAGCCCTGGGAGCAGGTGAAACCAATCAACAATCAGGGAGACACACGGCAGCTCAGACACTGACTCAAACAGGAGACACGAAGCTGCAACCCACAAAACCAGAAGGACACAGGACATGTAGTTAAGTGCAATTACCAATGCACAGCACTGTTCTTCAGTACAATTTAAAGGTTGTAAAGTACTTTACCTGGTCATTTCCATTTTCTGCTACCTAATTCTTCAACTCCACTAAATTTCAGAGGTAAATATTGAACTTTTTACTCTTATTAAAAATATCGCCCTCCAAGCAAGTAACTTTATTGTGGAATTGAGTCCTTAAAGTCTAATTTTCGTATGAAAAGTCAAAGAAAATCTGCCGGTGTGATAATGTAATTACTCTTTCAACCTGTTCTCTATGCAAATCTACTACTTCCTAACTCAAAATAAAAATCATTTCTAAATGAGAAATCTCACTCTAAATGAGTTTAGAGTGTTATATTATAATATATATATTTTATATTGCTGGATTAATATTATTCATTTATTAACTTGTAAGCAATATATTGATATAGCTGGTCGAGGTAAAGCTCTTTGAATAACTGTATATACTGTTGGGTAAGTGATTGTACTTAATTCATGCAAGAAGTAGATGTATTTGATTACTTTCAACCACTGAATATTGTCTGTGTTTGAACACATTATGATTTTGACTAGAATTTAAAATAAAGTCCTGAGGGTTTGAACAGTGTTTGGCCACTCAACATGCCTGTGTCAAAATGAACCAGCAGTTTGACATTGGGACAATGTGAAGACTAGCTACTACACTGCGGTACGATACAGTAAAATACAACACAATGCCAGCTGCATCAGACTGGCAGAATAATGTGGGGATTTATGTAAGCACTCTTGCTATCAGACCAGATCTGCTGTGATATGAGCAACAGCGGGACATGTGGGAAACCATGCGTGTGTTCTTGGAGTGTTGCTGATTCCAGCAGATCGCAAACTGAGATTTTACTCAAACCTGCTGACCTGTGGAACCTGAAGAACATGGATATCACACTACAACTTTGTGAAGGTGATATTAGTGCATCAAGGTGAATATGTTGTTATTGATTTTGTAGCTGTGTTAAAGCTAAAACTGGTGTAAAGGTTCATATGCAGTATTTCTTATGTACCAGTGCTGCTGAGTGTAGTGAATAAGGTGGCATGGATGGATTATATTGCAGTATGTTTTCACTTTTGGATGCCACTATGAACCATTGTTCATTTTGTTTTTTTGCATATTTAAGCACAAACCTATTAGGTCACTAGAGATGTATATCTATTAAAAAACAATGCTAATTTGCAAATTCTCCAACTCTAAGTTGTCTTTCATTATGTGCTGACAATATGAATGCATGTTGTGCTGACTATGGTCAAATAAAACATTCACTTTTCTCTCATATTTCTAACACTTTGGATATGCAAAGACAGACAGCGTCCTGTCTTTATGGATAGCAATTTTGGTCTGTTAGTACAAACACCTTCAAGACTGATTTCAACAAAAACTGGCTGGATTGTCATTCATTTTTGAACAGGCAATCGTGGTGCCCAGAGAATGAAGCCTGTTGACCTTGGTGATCCTCTGATCCTTCCTCTTGTGCTACCGTGAGGTTGACATTTTTGGTTTTGAGTGAAATGTCTCAACAGCTATTGGGTGGTTTTCCATGACTTTGGCACAGACATTGATGTTCTCCAGAGGATGAATCCTAAAGACTTGAAGGATCACATAACTTTTCATCTAGCAAAATTATCTTTATTTATTTCATTTAATTAACCCATAGTTTGGTTAATGGCTAAATATCTGCAAAACTAATGACATTTCCATCAGCCTCAGCTGTGCTTTGTGTTTAGTGCCAATTAGCAAACGTTACCATGCTAAACTTCTGCATGTTAGCATTGTCATTATGGGCATGATAGCCTGCCAAAGTTAGCATTTAGCATCCTCGCAGAGCTGCTAGCATGACCGTATACTCTTGGTTTTGTTTGTGGTATGTAATAAATGTGTCCTGTTGTTGCATTGGGTGCATACATATTTTTTGTGAGGTCCCTATGTGATGGGACACTTTCATTCAGTATTAACTGACTGGCACTAACTTGTACACTTTGGCTACATTACAGCTTGTTTTCTTATTTTCTCTTCACGAGTCCCATTTTCGTGTAATGATTGTCCCCAAATGCTGACTGGGATGTGACTTTTAATTTGTTTAACTTGAATGGCAGGTAAAATACTAGGGAAGAACAAGCAAATGAAATATTTTAAATAAAACCATATAATTTATTTTACAAATTTGCACAATTATGGAGTAGTGGTGAGCACTCACACAAGTAAACACGGCTAATAATGTGTGTAGCCTGACACACACGCACACAGCATCATGTACAGCATCTACCTGATGTACACATTAACACAGCCTCTTTTACAGCATACACACGTTACTGACACACGGGTAGATACTTACAAAGCATTTTGCTTCCTTTCTTCAAGTGTAAATCAGATCAGATTTTGTCCATCTTTCCCATTTCACACATTCACAATGCTCCAATGACTCAGTGTCTTTACTCTCGCAATCAAACAAAAAGGTGAAGTGTGAACTGTACATAAAGGTGGGTGCTGTTCGCTTCTGTCTTCATCACAGATGGACATTTGTGTTTGCATCTGAGGTGAAGATTGTAGTATTGCAGTACATGAGCTCTGTTGTCACCGAGTGAGAGTGAGCTGTACAAACAGGGCTGCTCTCAAACCCTGGATATGTCTCTTAAAGAGGGAAAAACACGGCTTTCAGTTTTTAAAGCATCTTTTTCTTTTTGTTTTCCCAATTTCTTGGCAGTGATCCACATCTAACCTCAGGGTTTGCAGTACTGATTTTTGGACTTGTGGTTCGTAGCATTTTGTTGGAACACTGAACAAACTATACATTTGTCTGACAGCTAATGGTACTACCTTATAAGGCGAACCATAGGCTGCTAGGTAGTACACGGTTTTCTTATTTTGCAGTTTTGAGCATTTTGATGTTTATAAGTGGAGAGGAAGTGACATTACGACTGAACACATATTAGAGAAAGCTTTGATTGTCTTCACGCAATTCTTTGTGTGGAGAGATCTCCATGAATATGTTAACAAAAACATCTTTTTATATAGTTTTTTTTGTAGTCAATCAGGGTGGGGAGATTGGAAAGTTTCAGGGGGGGACAGCAGTGGAAAAGAAGGTGAGAGGTAGAATTGCAGATGGGTGAGGAGAGAAGAAGGCAGACAACAATAAAGTGAAATCTAGTGAAGAACATCGAGGAATCTTCAAAGTCCTCCTTCTCCTCAGCAACTCCCTAACCTCCCTTTGATCTGGACTGCAGCTCCCATTGTGCATCTCTCCTCTGTTATTTGTCTTGAGTGACTGGCAGGAAGTCCGATCCTCTTTTTCACCTGGTTGTAGTGTTGGGTTTATCGGAATACACAGAGTGGCACTTGGTGCTTTTCCCTCAAACAAAAGCTGATGCTCTTTTTGTTTTGGCTTATTACTGTGCTCCATCGAAATGAATGGTGTAGAAACCAGACTCAACAAGCAGAGGAATATGAACACCACAGAAATCCATGGCACAGGTTGTACTGTAGGTGGATTTCACACCTCCACCTGCCCCTGCGTCAGATGGGCCCTGAGCTGCTGGGCTGCACTGACGATCTTCCTCTGGTGTCCCAGCAGGTTCACCCCGAGATTTTGGACGTCACTGAAGGAGAGAGCAGATGAACCGGGGAGTTTAGATCAACACTTCAGCTTGTTGTGTGCCCTAACGGATATTCTGAAGGACAGTACTGGTTGGTTTGCAAGTGAGTCCATAGAAACCTGTGACCTAACCTCAGCTTTTATTCAGTTTGTAAAAGTATTCAAATTGTAATAGAACTAGATTTGCTCATCTATCGTGACAACTGCTCCAGTATTTTCTTTTTTTCTTGTCAAAATACAAATTGTGTATACTTCACATTAGTGCATTTTCAGATAAACCCGAAACTTGCTTTACAATAGGTAATGCATCACAGACAACATATAGTTTTCTTTGAATTGTTGTCAGGGCTGTCTTAGCATGGTAAAACAGATGCCACCAGTGATACGAAACTCTTTCTTGGTTGTACCTTCCAGGAATCACTACCAAAAAGTGTTTAATTCATAAGCGATGTAAAACCCGGATGAAATCAAAAGGGCGAATCAATCTAAAATGCTGGATATGTTTTTGGAAAATGGTGCTCAGGAACATAAAAGTGATTAGGCTTCTTCTTTAACCCAAACTTTACAGTAATAACCATCTATACTCACTCCATGGTGAGGATGCTGACTCTGTCTAATGTGTCCAGGTGTGCCTGATCGAATTCATCCTGATACCTCTCCATCCGCAGTGCCTTCAGCCAATCGCTCACTGTTGCCACTGACGATAAGTCTGTGGGAGTGGGGCTGAGCAGTGGCTGAGAGCAACTTCTGTAAAGAAGAATTCTGCATGAGAACCCATAAATATAACTGATAGTTCATCACCCCCTGCCTTTGATATTTCCTATACAAGCATTTGCCAGAAGCTGCTGCCTCACCGGGTTGGCTCCGACTTGAGGGAGGCAGGGTGCCTGATGAGCCGATCCAAGGAGGACAGAAGCGAGTCGAAGGCTGGCCGGTCCCCTCGATCAGCCTGCCAGCACTGAAGCATCACAGAGTGGAGGGCAGGGGGGCAGTTGTGGGGGGCAGGGAGACGATACTGTTCTGCTACTGCCTTCATCACCTGTGGAGAGAGCGACAGAGACATTAGACACAAGTAGGGCAGATGGTGTGAGGAGTCTTGTGTCACTGCTTTACATAAAAGGTCACAAACCACTGAGGGCTTGTAAGAGTGACTAAGAGCAAAGTATGTAAATTCAAGCTTCCTGACATTTTGTCAACATTTAAAATCTAAGTCTGTCAAATAAAGAGGAGGGGGGCAGGGATAAATGCATTTATTTACCTATCTGTCTGCAATTTTTATTCAGTGGTATTTTCCTTTAGCTTTCATTACACTTATTATTCCACTAGATTTCAAATAATATGCAGCAAAAGTCTCCGGCCGGATGAGAACAGTGGACATTGTGGTTCATGGCTGGTGCCTTAACTCCTAGGCCACCAGGGCGCCCACAGAACCTTTACTTTTAATGGCATATTATTATATTGTAGTAGTTAAACTTGTACTTAAGCAAAGGATGTGAGTGCATTGCCATCACTAATTGATTATAACTTCCTGTGCTCAGACAACCCTCTCCTGCATACTCACTTCTTGATTGCTCATGTCCCAGTACGGACGCTCTCCATATGACATCACTTCCCACATAAGTATGCCGAAGCTCCAGGCATCACTAGATGAGCTGAACTTGCGATGCTGAAAGGCTTCTGGTGCCGTCCACCTCACAGGAATCTTGCTGCCCTGATGGAGGAAGGCAGGCAGTACATCAGCAAATTATGTTACACACTGGAACCAAAAATCAGGAGCATTTTTAAACCACACAAGCTCAATATTCTAATACGTACCAGTGAGGCAGTGTACGTAGGTATGTTGTGGTCCAGGCCCCTCATGAGTCGGGACAGGCCGAAGTCGGACACTTTACAAACCAGGTTGGAGTTGACCAACACGTTCCTAGCTGCCAGGTCACGGTGGACAAAGTTTCTCTCAGAGAGGTAACGCATCCCTGCACCAATTCCCCTGAGCATCCCAACAAGCTGCAGGATGCTGAACTGGCCCTCATTCTCCTGAAAGAGTTAGGAGAGGACATATTTAGCTTTATAATGAAGTGAACAAAATTTTGGGAAATTGTTGGAAATAGTGTGTTGTTGTCTCACCCTGAGGAAGGTGTCCAGGGGCCCGTTCTCCATGAACTCAGTGATGATCCTCTCTGGGGGGCTACGAGTGATCACACCCTCCAACTTCAGTACGTTAGGGTGGTCAAACTGTCCCAGGACCCCTGCCTCACTGAGGAACATTCCCTTCTCTCTGTCGGACGCCCCCCAGCGTAGAGTCTTCACCGCTACCAGCACTTCCCTGCGACCCAGCGGACGGTAGCGGCCCCGAGAAACCTCCCCAAACTGGGCTGGAGTAGAGAGGAGGTGGAACAGCTTACATTGTGTTGATAGTTAATACATAACTACAATATGATTTAAAAGAAAAGAGAATGTGAGGCCTACCTGCACCAATCACCTCCTCAATCTTGAGATGAGTGGGATCTATCTCACGGGCAAACTCCTTGACAGCCTCACTGGGGTCTTCGTAAGTGGATGGATCCACATAATACTTAACTCCACCTGGAATTAAAAGGCAAGTTTTAGAATCAAGTCTGACTTTTTATTTCTAAATTTTTAAACCAATTATTTTCATGACACTTGATTGGGATATTTTTGTACTGCACAGCAGAGAGAAATTACTCTTCTACACCATAGAACATGCACAGATGTACTTCTGTATTTCTAAGAATGCTTATTAGTTTATAGCACATTCAAAATAAGGTCTGCCCCATTCGTTCAGATAGATCTTAAGCCAGTGACTAATTTTTATGGGTGATATAACAAAGGGTTTGTTTCTAGGGTTTAATTAATTATTCTGCATCTATAAAACACCCGTGGGTTAAAATATGTGATAAACAAATTAAATGAAAAGAAACAAATGAAAACCAAACAGAATCACAGAGCTAATAATGAATGTCTCCAAATAATTTAAAATGTTGTTATAATAGGTTGCCGTTTTAGACAAAGCAAATAGATATAATAATAATTAATACATTTCACTCAATTGAATTTAAATTACATTAAATTAAATACACAATATTAATGCTCACCTCGGTTACTGATGTACCTCTGGAGTCTGTCACTGTACGGACTCTCCCTCCTCTTGCTGCGATGTGAAAGCAAACAAAATGTGCGAATGTGTTGCATGATTTAAAAAAAACATCATCACAAGATCATATGTCTGATCGTGTGAACAGATCAACAACTTACAGTACCTGCGAAATACCACCACAACCACAATCGCTGCCACCACCAGGAGAAATGCTGCTCCGCCCATCACTGAGCCAACCAGCAGAGGAAATCGATTCTGGATCTGCTGTGAATGTTCCTCTGCAGGAGAGAAAGGGAGTAAACCATCAGCTGAAAACATTTCTCGTGTGTTTTTATGAGTACACTCATAAACCAGATACTTTATTATTACAGTAGAATCTGGATTGAATGTTGCACTCAAGAGAATAGCAGAACAGCCAATAGTTTACATAACCCACTTTACTTTGGACCTCTTCACATGCAAGGTAATCTTTGAGGATGCCCTAAAAAACAGTACTGATATTGAATAGATTACCCTCATGAAATAAAGTTGATTGAATTGAACTCAGGAGGCTTTCTAAAAAAAACATGGCCAAATAACTTCAGAGAGCATCACTGGAGAGAGTTAGTTTGCATTTTCATACCGAGGTGGTAAACATTGCTTTGGCTCTCCTGCAGTGACCGTTTGAAACCAAACACTGTAGTCTTTAAAGGAGTTATCTTTTGAGCTGCATTCAACACAATGATCTCACTTCTACCTGGGTGAAATTTAAGTCAACTTCTCCTTCAGTAGTACACAGTATATCCTGTAGCTCTTTGCCATGTTCCTTCTAGTTGACTTAAGACTTATTTCTAGTAACTGCCACAATCTCCTAACATTTATGTGTCGTGTTACTCTCAGAAATTATATTTTTCTGTGTATCATTAAGCCCTCCTGCCTTAAATATGGTAACTTCCAACAGTTCACGTGTGTTAATTGCACTAATGCACTTTTAATGAAATAGATTTCACTGGTATTACAGTAAATCAGTGTTGTACCGAGAGGCAGCGTGGTGAAGTAGATTGTGTTGCTGTAGGGGCCGTAGCCTCGTTCATTTCGAGCTCTGATCTGGAAAGCATAGATGGAGCCGGGAATCAGAAAGTTGACGGTCACCGTGTTGGTCTCGCTGTACACACTCACTGCACTGTCCACATCTGAACCCTGAGGGACGCAGAAGGAGGACATTTTGTGGTGAGCTTTGTTGGGACGTGTGTGCATGTGTGTGTGTGAGACTTATTCAGCGAGTGTACCTTGTCATAGTATCTAAGCTGGTACTCCAGAATGTCTCCGTTGGGCCTGTCCGGCTGAGGCCATGAGAGAGTGATGGAGTCTGGGGCTCGGCTCAGCTGGTGCATCATGGGAACTGTACTGGGAACTATGGGAGAGAACCAACATTCAGATAATTTACTTAGTTAAAACTACGAATACCACACTGTCAAAATACTCCACTATAAGTAAAGGTTCTGCATTCAAAACCTTAATTTAAAGTATGTGAGTATTATCAGCAAAATGTACTTAAAGTATCAAAAATAAAAGTACTCAATGCAGGAAAAATGGTCCCTGTCAGTGTTTTACTATTATATCTGATGTTTTTGGATTAATTTGAACTACTTTATAAACTGTTGGGCATTTTAATATGCAGCAATGCATCATATTTTATAAGACCATCATATGTTTTTAGCGTCACTGTCAGAGCATCATATCTCTAAAAAGTCAACTTTTCATGGTTTGTGGCGATGCATTTTCCAGCTAATCCAAGCAGGTTTAAAATAATGTATTCATTTTAAGAAGTAGGATAACTTTCCCAAGCCATAAAGGAAAACGTAATCCTTCAGTTCATCATAAAAATTCCAATTCAAAATCACCATATTTGGAGATTTCAATGGACAGGAAGGGTATGAAAAAATTTAATCTGAAAAGTAACTAGTAACTAAAGCTGTCAGACAAATGTAGTGGAGTCAAAAGTACAATATTTGCCTTTGAGATGTAGTGGAGTAGAAGGATAACGTTGCATGAAATGGAAATATTCAAGTAAAGTACCTCAAATTTGTACTTAAGTACCGTACTTATGTAAATGTACTACTAATGTCACATTCCACCACTGGAGACAACAGATGTATATGAGCTAGACTGAAGTTGGTGATACAGCTCTGGAAAAAATTAAGAGACCACTGCAAAATTATCAGTTCTCTGTTTTTACTATTTATAGGTATGTGTTTGAGTAAAATGAACTTTGGAAAGTTTGGAACATTTGGAGTGGTCTCTTAATGTTTTCCAGAGCTGTATATTGGTTAACCTCCTTCTAAAAACCCCATCATCCCACCACAATGAAACATTAAAATTGTGTTGAAGTGACGGAGACCACAAGGGGGCAGTGTTACAGAACTTGCAGTCCATACTTAGTAGAGCATGAAAGTGGAATAGGAGTTTTTATGGAGCACCAAGCAGGATCTGGTTACAGTCACTTTGCTGGCTGGCCAGACCAGTTAAAGGGAACTTTACGACATTCCTTTCATTTAATCAATAAACTCTGGGAGCAGACACAAGAAGTTTTAAGATAATTTAGGTCCATGGAGAGTTCAAATCTATCTTGATCAGTTTCTTGGAAAATTGTATAATGGTGTACTTTCTGCACAATGCCCCATTCTCCTGTCCTCTCCCCACTCGTCCACTTCCATCTCTCTTTCTATCGTTCTTTTTGTCTTCCCATCGCTCATTTGTCCCTTTCTTCCTCAACAGTGACTATAATGGGATGTGACAGGATATTGTAACCTCGAGCAACCTCCTGTCCAGAGAGGAGGAGCAGAAAAGATGGATGAGAAAGAGACAGAGAGAGAGAGAGAGGGAGGTTGAGAGAGGGAGGGGGAAAGAAACCCCAGACGGAAACACACACACACACACACACACACACACACACACACACACACACACACACACACAAACATCATCATCAGAGCATCTCTTCTCTTTCATCTCATCTTTTTCATCCTTTCTGTCCCAGGCTCACCTGACTGGCTCGTAGTGAAATTGATGCTTGTATATCGAGCTGGAAAAGGACTCAAAGCTGACACCTCATTCATGGCTTGCACCTGTCAATAAGAAGAACACACAGACATGTGAAGCTTTTTTCTATTTAACGTTCATGACACGCCTCCATGTTTGAGAAACAAAGCCTGACACACGCAGCTGTGCTGGCCAGTCAATAAACACCAATAAATAGGAAATATATACTCATTATGAATAAGAAATAAGCTATGATTTAGTTGAGCTGCCTCAAGCTAAATAATAAATGTTACTGTGTATTTGCTGATGTGGAGCTTATGGCATAATACAGCCTCCTCTGTTGCTCCAGGAAATGTTTGATCCTTCATAGAAATGTCTTAAAAACAATTTCCAATTAGCTACAATGATTCAGTCCATTCACCAACAGTTATTACTGTATAACCAACTCTCAGAGACAATTTTAGACTATTTACACGGCGATAACAAAAAGTGTTCTGTGCCTTTAAAAGACAGGTTTCTACCGTACCTGTATGAGATAAGTGACTCTGGTCAGCAGGTTGTTGAGGGTGACCTTGGTTTGTTTCAGGTTGGTCTGGGAGGGGCCGAAGGTGACGCCTTCCCCACACCAGGAGCATGACGCGGGGTTGGTGACGGTGGCTGAGGGGCAGATACGACACACCACTCCATACCATACTTCGCTGCGGCCTCCCATATCCACTGGAGGGCGCCACCTTAAGGACACCCCGCCGTCACTGCTCTCATACTCCCAGGACAGAGAGACTGGAGCAGATGGAGGAGCTGTGGAGAGACAGACAGATATGGGAGAGTTTTAACATACATAATGTAAGCGGTAGACACTTAGATGCAAGCATCTGCTGAAAAGTTTAAGAAATGAAAGAAGCTGCATGCTGGCAAAACATTTAACCAAGTAAAGTACTGGAAAGAGCTTTATAAAACAAAGTTTGGCAGTGACACAATTAAAGCTAAATGAGCAGAGAAACTAAATACTTTAATTAAATTCCCTTTAAATTGTTATAAAAAAAAAAAGAGAATGACTTCCTAGTCACCGACTGAGCATCTCGGTTCTCACAGTCTAAGTAAATGAAAAATTACCAATGAGGCCCTTTGAACGCCTCCCAGAGAGCCAGGCATCAACAAACAAATCAACAAAGCTCACTTGTGCAGGCAGAAGAGTTGGCATCATTGGCTGCCCGGTAAAAGCCGCTGCGACATTCACACACACTCGATCCCTCGTGGCTGGTTCTGCTGTTGGAGGGACACACCGAGCAGGCAACAGAGCCCGAGACGGACTTGAAGTAGCCCACCGGACAAGCTGCAGAGAGACACGAAGAGACACAAGGAGAGTTGAGCTTCATTCTCAATTTACAGTCAAATTAATAAAGTGATCAGTGTTCACTCTGAGTCAGTGGTGTCCAGCAGTGTGCCACGTCTGCAGTGTTTCAAGGCTATATAACACTGTCTCTCTCTGCTGGCTTTACTGATTACTGTATCTTCATCCAGACAAAAGGAACCCATCAGAAAGTACATTTAGAGGAAACACTGAAAAAGGAAGATTTGGCTTCACATTTACCATAAATCTATGGTGTTTTGTAAACCTACAAACAATAGGGTAGTAAAATAAATGACAACAAATAAAAAGTTTCATAAAAAGCATAAAAGTAAAATTCAAACTAAATTAAAACTGCCAGTATTTCTATTTCAAGCACATTAAAAAGGATTTTGTATCCGTATCAGAGCTCAGTTCATTTTTTTGACCTTGGAAACAGTTGACAAAACAATCTTTGGTCCATTTACTCATTTGCTCTGAAACCATATCATATGGTCCTCATTAGCAGATTCAGTTTGCTCAGTTGTCATGGAGCCGTAGATGTAGATAATGGAAAGTTTGAGGATCTACAGCTCCAAGACATCTTGGTAAAATGCTCGAGAACAAGTGAGCAAGGGAACCTTGAGAAAAGATTGTTTTGTCTATTATGTTTGGTTTATGATCAGGGAAAGTGTAAATAAGTGGTGTGTAATGAAGATAATATACAGTATAAATGAATAGAAAATTGAGGATATGATTTAAAAAGAATAGTAGTAACAAAGTAACAAATAACATGTTTTAAACTCTAAAGCCACAGGATTTTGGCAGGAGTTTGTGAAATACACATTTTTGTGTCATTCTAATTTGTCCCGTTTTATTGTTTTGGCCGATTCTGTCTACGATAAAGTCAAGTCTATTTTTGGGTAAAGCATCAATTTCAGCTTGGCTTGTGGTTCCCTTTGAGTCAAAGGTTAATCTTAAACATAGCGGTCTGTTGTTTGTTGTTGGTTTTGTCCAGCACAGTCATTTACTTGTGCTTACAGAGGAAGTGACCCGCGTTAGCAGAGAGCAGCGAAACCATCAGTCACACACACAAGTTCAAAAATGGCACAAAATGGCACACTGTCCCCACATCAGTGTTTCAGAATAATAGTCTGACATTTTGGGAAATAAGCTTATTCGCTTTCTCACATAATCTCATGTTTGTACAGTAAATATGGCGCTATGGCCAGCACTTGATTAGCTTGGCTTAGCACAAAAACTGGAAACATGGCTAAACAGCTATGTAAATGTCAAAGTATTCCTGTAAGAAGTGGGAGATTTTGTTCTCAACCTATAAAGGAAAATGTAGTGCTTCAGTTTATATTTCCACCAAATGTAATTTTCACTGGACAGCAAAAATGTGTGTAGTTACTCCCTAATAAAGCAGGAAATGGAGCAAAAACTCAATAGAGATGATATTAATAATACATTAAAAATAAATGTATGATTATCTTGAACTCAAGTTAAGTTCAAAGCGTGCATATATTTCTCTCTCTTTCTCTCTCTGCCTCACACACACACACACACACACACATTGAAAATACCATTAGACACTGCAGGCTGTTATCCTGCACTGATGTGTTTTACTGTGGAAAATCTGTGAAATGTGCCAAATGTTAATGTCAACAGCAGGACAGCTGAGCACTGAGGTCAAAGTAACGCGCACTTCACTCCATGCTGCTGCCTGCCAGAGCCTCGTCCTGAGCAGGACATTGAGAACATTGAGAGTCCTGCCTCTGGCTTAGTCTGCTTCCATTTTCACACTGTTTGTGTGTGTATGTGTGTGTGTGAGCGCCTAAAGTAGTGTCAACTAAAGGTTGCATCGTTCAAAAAGAGGTCTCCTTGTCTTTAACCTAAATGTAGAGTGCGCGTAAGCTCTCGTACAGTGAGGCCTTCTTGTATCTCTGAGTGTATAAATGGCACGCCTGATAACACCTGACCCTTCAGCTTAAAAGAAGGAGCCTCTCATATGTGGTTAAACAGAGTAAACATGCTCTTAGAGTTGGAGCATGAGAGAGTGTGTTCTTTGTGGTCAGGGGGAGTGAACCCCTCACTTTATATATGTATAGCATATATACAGTATATTACCTTGTCAAGAACGATGCTGTGCCATGTTTTAAATTGGACATGCTGTATGTGTGTGTGTGTGTGTGTGTGTGTGTGTGTGTGCATGTGTGTGGATGCATGTGCGTATGCTAGATGGTGTTGGAACAGTGTGGGAGTAGCAGATAAGAAGGTAAGAAGTGAAAGAGGGGTAGAACAAAAAGATAAAAGGCTTTCTGTGTTCTCACTTGTCTCAGAGAGCTGACTCTGCTTTCAAACAGGTGTGAAGAGGGGGCAAAAAAGGGAGACAGAGAGAAGTAAAAGGATGTTGAGAGATCACACAGGGAGAATAGACCAGAAGAGGGAAGAAGTGAACATGGAGATGGATGGCCCAAGACAGTTGTAGGATGAACAGTAGGATTATGTATATAAGCGCCAGATGATGGAGGGCGACAACAGAGGACGAGAGCAAAATACCCTCCCTCCTCCATCTTTTATGTCCTGGATGCACATTACCCGACGTGTTCTCTTACAGCTCTGACACGAAACATGACTTTACTACAAAGCCTCTCATCGCCGCAACGAGCTCTGGCAGGAACTCAACCCCTCCCTCCTCCTCCCATTCTCATCCACCTCATTACAGCAGCCAATGAGAGTGCAAAGCCCTCTGCCCTCTCGCTTGATCTGCGATCCACCCCCTCCCAGCTACATCCATCCACCCATCTTTCACTCTGTAGCCGAGCTATAATGAAGACAGTTCATGGCCATTATGAACAGAGACACACAAGCCTTTACATCAGCACACTCGAAGAAGTAGAGAGAGAGAGAGGAGTTTCAGTGAAGGTTGGTACAAATACAGTACAGATCCACTGAGAAAACAAACAAAGAAGCGGACATGGGTATTGTGGAGTATTACAGAAATGATGACCGATATAAGTAATGTTTACTGAATCAGCTCACAAATAAGAGCTGACGTGGTTATTAAGTGGTTATTCTATTATCAGAAAATTAATCATTTGGGGCGTTGCTGCTTTTTTGCTTTATATCCCCGTAAACTAAATATCTTTGGGAGTGTTGGTCAGACAAAATGAAGATGCTGCTCATGCAGAACTCTGGGAAACTGAGATGATGATATAAACTAAATGTCATAAGTTGCAGCTCTACTCTCACATTTTTCAAGAAACCGGACTTTAAGCAGAAAATAACCAGGCAATTTAAGAGTGAGGAAAAATAAGGCACAATGCGAGATCTAGATAGACAGATAGATAGATAGAAGACAGCAACCAGGTCGAGGTGAGTAATTTGACGGCAACATAATACATTGGTATGTAGATCACTGACCCAATTTCTCTCTCTTTCTCTTCCTCTGCCTGTTTCATGCACTCATTCCCTCTTTTGGCTCCCAGCATAATCTCTCTCTCTCTCTCTCTTTCACACACACACACACACACACACACACACACAGATAAACACAGATACACAAAAGCTCGGTCACAGATGCGACCACACAACAGGAGAGATGGGTACACATGGTTCCATTTGTAAATGCCTACCTCCGCGTCTCTCCATCCTTCATTTTCTCTACATTCTGTCATTCAGTGCAGCGTGGAAACAGACACTGAATCATACATGCTCTAATATCATCATTTCCATATATGCTCTAACAGCACGTGGCCATATGTAAAAGCAAGTAAATAATTTTTGGACTTTCTCAAATAAACAAGCCGCTTTTGATGAACAATACAAAGACGGTAGGTGGGCTTCATTTAAAC
This sequence comes from Gadopsis marmoratus, assembly GCA_036023855.1. Lineage (NCBI taxonomy): Eukaryota > Metazoa > Chordata > Actinopteri > Centrarchiformes > Percichthyidae > Gadopsis > Gadopsis marmoratus. Next base: position 73,502 of record JAVQJF010011377.1, read on the forward strand.
AGAAGATAATCCCCTCACCGGCACATACTTTGTAAAACTTAGTGCTGAGAAAGCATCACAATTTCATACTAAGTATGATCAATAAATTGTGATGCAGTCTGCGGGATCTTCTTTTCTCAAGACTGGAGGGACACTTTCCAACATGCCTGCATCTGAGATAGTTGGATGTGCGGAAAAATGTAGCACACAATATTAAATTCCATATCATGTTTTAGACAAATCATACAAATCCTAACTGTTTAATCTAAAGGAAAGAGAGACATACTCTAGCCCACACACACTAGCAAAATACTGAAATATCCCAAAAGTCTAATGAGGCAGCTTTTTGACCATCAAAGACTTTGTAAGACAAAAAAATTAAATCCATTTACAATTAGGAGATTATATTATATATACTATATATAATGCAAATTATACTATGGAGCAGTAATTTTATGTGTACTGTATATATAGTCTGTTTTGCCATACCTCATTAAAACCATGGGAAAATACAATTTTCAGTGTGCATTTTCAGAGTCTCTTTTTCCTTTGTGTGCTACTTTTGTCCTGAACCAACTGCACAACTGGTGTTTGAGGAGCACACTATTAACATTTGTTAATTAAAAAAACTAAAGGTGGGATCATTCAGCAATTACAGACAAATTATACGTCTTCTCTCTATCAGACTTTTACTTCCGCCCCTGGACAAATGTCCTTGTTTCCCACCATATTGTGCCCCAGAAAAGTTAGTGAATGTGTCTGTGCTCAGCGTGAGTGTCCTGGGTGACGAATCAGGACGATCTGACATGTTGAATTACAGTCGATCGCACGCCACAGAAACTACCAACATGTGTCCAAATGAACTCAAAGCCCATTTGAACATTTGGCACTAATCCTTGTCCCAAATCCTCGGCAGTGGCTTAATATTTGGGAGGAGACAAACAGAGGTAGGTGCTTGTCTGAGATGATGTACCGCCAGTTTGGTCCAGCTCGGGGAGCCCAGAACTAAAGGAATGTGTCATGTTTGGATGAACAGGTGTAATTGTGTCTCATGCTTGGCCGTGTCTCCGCCTCTCCCTCTCCATCTCCCTCGTGGGATGCAAATGCCAAAGGAGGAAAACATCTTTCTGTTATTTGGCAGAAAAATGAAATAATAGCAGTCAGGCGCTGCTTGTAGTCTGTCTCTGTGCTTATCATTTTTCAAAAGACTGAAATTTTATCCCAACCTGAGCTTTGAATGTCACAGCGATCAGAAGAAGCTGAATGTTCTTTTAGACTTGCCTGTGATAAACAGCTTCATAAATAATTGACGAATGATCTTTTAATGTCTGTCTGCCAAAATGCCAGCTGTGTTTTTGTAAGTGTTTGATGTTTCAGTTGGCTGCTTAATTTAGCATCAGTCCAACTGTTGGCATGTTGTTTCGGTGAGTCTGAATTATCAGAATAATCAGGCATCACACGTGTAGAAGATTAACATGCGACTGTAAAGTTTTCACACTAGTTCCTCTCCAGTGTTGTTGTCTTTTCTAGTGATTAATTTTCATTCAACAGATGGGATCTTCTGATCTCACAGTGGGTGAAGAATTGTGAGTATAAACATACAGCTCTGGAAAAAATTAAGAGACCACTCCAAATTTTCCAAAATTAATTTTACTCAAACACATACCTATAAATAGTAAAACCAGAGAACTGATCATTTTTCCAGAGCTGTATGTTAAAATTGTTATTACATGTTGTAAAGGCCCTGGAAACCTACTTTCTTAATCAGCTTCATACTGTGAGCAATGGAGTCCAATATGAACACGCAATATTCTTCTAAAGTTACAACAGTTTGGGTTTTTCCACATGC
>JAVQJF010011381.1:0-91380 GCA_036023855.1 Gadopsis marmoratus
ATTCATTAACCATACTGCTTATCCCAAAGGGTCGCAGGGGGGGGCTGGAGCCAATCCCAGCTAACATTGGGCGAGAGGCAGGAAACACCCTGGACTGGTCGCCAGTCAATCGCAGGGCATCAACTGTATTACAAAGTATTTTTAACATGCGGTATAAAATTGGACCCTAGTCAGGGTTTAAAGTCACTACTGGCAGCCCATAGAGTTTGTGCTGCTTCAAACGTCCGACTGAAACTAAATGTGTTGGCCTGACTGACATTAGGAGTCGTGGAGGCGCAGCATCTTGTAGCAGGCACAAAACTTTATGCAAAACTCAACTAACTTCTTCCTCAATCCCTCAATAAAAAACTGACTTTGCGGACACACGCCTTTATGCAGGATATTGATAATGTGCTATATAGGAAATTCAAATTCTGGGATATTGTTTGTGCAGAGAAATGTGCCTCTGGGTTATCACAAAGGCAGCATTCTGAATGTCTGACTGTATGTCTGCCTGCATATTCAGGATTCAGACTTGAGAGAAAGGAGAGAATGAAAGGTAGGCACAGAGAGCGAGAGAACAAAAAGGGAGGAAATGGAAAATGCAGGTTGTTTGTACTTCTGCATATGGCTCAGTTCACCTCAAATGCATCAATATCACATGGACTACCTCAGTGGTGAGAGACAAAGGGCATTTTATGTGGAGGGAAAAGAGAAAGCTGTATAGGACTAAGGAACATAGCTCCACAGTGTTCTCCGTTTGCAGCAGGTTTGCTTTTATGGGAGAGGGAAGGAAGGTGTTAGTGATGTTGAGTGGCTTCCCCGCACCTGGCTGGTTGTTGGCAAATGATTATTTTATAATATTGCATGTGGCTTATGTGCTTCAACATTTCCAGTTACCGTCTCGCTAGTCTCCTCTCCTTCCTGTCTTGGGCTGAGAAAAGCTGCTCTATCAAGGTGAAAAAATTACTTGAGGGAGTGCAGAGGAAGCAAAAAAAAAGAAAAAAAGAAAGGAGAGACTGTGCTTGCATATGCGAGAAAGGAAAGAGATGAAGGGGAGTACAGTAGGTGCTTAACAAGGGGCAAAAAAACATGATTTTCTTAGGGGTCAGTGAAGCGCTGGGTCAGACAGAAAACATGAAATATGAAGCCGAAGTTAGTGAAGGAAAGTATCAACTTTTCATTTCGACAGTGAGAATTCGGGAGGAGTCTTTGATTCTCTTGGAGTGAGCATCGGGAGGCCATTTTAGGACCTGCAGCTGGAGGCATTTCCACATCTGCTTCTGCAGAGATGACACAAACAGAGAGAGAGAGAGAGAGAGAGAGAGAGAGAGATGGGCCGAGGGTTCGTCCCCCTGGTGTGTTGGTAGCACCATGCCTGAGGGCAGATAAACATTTCAACATAAATGAGATCAAGTGTGTCATTATGATGACACCAGGCTGCAGGTGTTGACGCAGGCACCAAATGTAGAGGCAGTGCTGATAGAAATTGAGGGAGTGCCGACTCCGGGGCTTCCAAGTGGCATTTTCTTGGATCAGACAGTTGAGAAAGTGGGAGTGGAAAAGAAGCCATTATGTACCTATGCCAAGCAATGTCGACATACATCAACAAAGCTGGAACTTTGCGCTTTGAGTTGTCATCTGAAATGCACATGATGCCATTTAGAGCGCCACCGTGTGGCAGCTCTGGCAGAACGAAGAACAATCTGCAAAAGTCTGAAGACGCACATGAGGACCAGACATACCTGGAGCCCCAATAAATCCTGAAATAAAACAGCTGTTCAGCAGCAATCGGGTACTGCAGTATACAAACAGCAAACAGTACTTTTTGTGTCTGTGTGTGCGATTGTGTCTACAGTGGGGGGGGGAATGCCAGTTTGCATGGCTGAAGGTGACTGTGGCAGTTTTAGCCTCAGGGCATCATTTTCCTGACGCAACGTCTGCCTGCTGCTACAGTAGAAGGTTGACGTGTGCGGTTATTGCTGTGAACACACAAACACACACATGCTACACAGCCAATGCTTTCTGGGATGCAGTAGTTGGAAAAGTATCAACTCAAGTAAGAAGTCGAGCGTTTCAGTCCCACAGTAGCACATGCAGGACAAATAGAAAAATCAAAAAAGTGACAGAAATAATTATCAAAGTCACGTCAAATTCTCACTGAGTCACAGGAGATGTATTGTAACTTTTTAGTAAATGATGACCTTGCGAGCAGCCTTAGCCTTAATCCTGCACACACACACACACACACACACAGCTGCGTTGTGGCCCACTTTTGAGCTAAACACTGACGTCATTACTCTGTGAAATGGCTCCGGCGCTCGCAGGAGCACATGACAGTGTCTCCCACAGTGACTCACACATACACACACCAACACACACGCATGCAGAGAGAGCAAGCGTGCCCATACACATGGACACGCGCCGGAACACACTTCCGTATCCCTGCTCCTCCGCACAAGCAAATAGCATTATTTGTGTGCACGCACTAAGTGTGTGTGTGTGTGTGTGTGTGTGTAGGTGTGGGTATGCTTTGTGTGGGCTGTTGTCTCCATCCACACAGATTACATCATATTGGCACCATGGGCAACGTCTATTGAGAAAAGCTGAATAATTATCTGCCGTTGTTCTTCTTCCTTCCATCTCTCATCTCTGCTGTTTATTTTGTTGTTGCCTTTTGTCGCTCGCTCTCTCTCTCTCTCTCTCTCTCTCTCACACACACACACACACACACACACACGCTCTGCTTTATAATTATTTCCACAACAATGATTGGGCCAGTTGATTAAAAAGGGTCTTGTGGGAGCTGTTTCCTGGCTAATGGCATCTCCGTTCCACACAATGAGTTCACACAGTGCAAAACAATACACTATAGGAAACATGCAGTACACACACACACACACACACACACACACATATGCAGACATATTTTGCATGCATACACACAAAGATTTGCTGATTGTTTTTGTGTCCTGCGACATTCCAAATCCTTCCAAAAAAGCAAATCTTGTGATTCTCAATGTCCTGCGTGTTTTCCTGTCACCAGTGAGCAGATGGAGTTTAGTTTTGAATCGGTACTTTGCAAAGAAATCAAAACTTTAAAGGATGAGTCCAGTTTATAACAACTCTGATCTCATTGTTCGACAGTACAAGAGACGCGAGTAGTTTTAGATAAACTTTATTAATCCCACAGGGGGAAAATACACTGTTACAGCAGCTCAAAAATCAGAAGAAATTAAATAAAAAGCAATAAGAAATTTTAAACATTATATACACAATACAATAAATATAAATAAGCTTAGTTTTGAGACCTCCGTCAGACTTAATGAGCGGACAAATATATTATTGCACGGACATAATAGTCCACTAACCTGGTTATTAGCAAAAATGATGCATCCGCTATTTTAAAAGAATACACACTGTTCAGTGTGTGTGGGCACTTGGAGGTGTTGAAAGGTCGTGTTAATAAAGGTGGACTGGTGAAAGGTAATTAGCAATAAAATACTAATCCGTCTTATTTCAAATGCTAAAAAGAGGAAAAATTCTGATAATAGTTACAAAAGCGTTTCCTCTAGAAGGGGATTCAAAGTGTGCAGTAAATGAATGACAACGCTGGAGGAGCAGTGAGGAGAAGAAAAGTCTCAAAACATCCCGCCACACTTTTTACTTCTTGCTTTAGTACACATAAACTCGCATTGACGCTTTAGGACTGAATTACGAACGTGAATTTGAATTTAGAGTGCGTTTTGCCCGTTTGAAACGCAATGCGGATTGAAAGCTTAACAGCGATTTGTGGAGCATCTGAGGCTGAGCCGAACAGGAGGGGGCCACGTGTGACAGTGTGCGCTCATCGGATGAGGTGGGGAACAGAGAAGTGAAAAGACAAGGGAGACTCGAGGAACAATGCTGCAAAACAATAAGGCAACATGTCAGTGGTGTGAAAGCCGTAGTCTCAACGTGAAGCCTACATTTCCCAGAAACCCACGTGCAAACAGAGAATCGCTACTTGTCCACCTCTTTTTCTCTCGCGGTCTTTATCTTTTTTACCTTTCTGTAAAAGGAGGATGGAAGGCGATTTGTGCTGCTTCCTACAAAGCAGTGGAAGACCAATGTTTCCTGCCATAAAACAATACCTCTTTGTACTGTAAAGCATTTCAGCAGATTCCCTCTTAATCCATCTCTGTGGGGCGCTACTCAAAATACAGTGCACTGGTTGCCATTAAATACTGCCAATATTTTCAGTCGTGGTCTCATTAGCTTTTGAAATTAGACTAATATGTCAGACTTAACTTGAAAATGATTAATTTCTGTTAATGTACTGGAGGCGCAATCTTCCAGTGTTCCACGCGGCTCAGCCCTTCTCTCAACATTTCTTTTTCCCTGTCCTGTGCAGTACAATCACTGTGGCCCCTTCAAGGCTCAAAGTGCCTTCAGACCGTCTCACGTCGTACATCACATAAGGCATGCCTTGCTTTTTGAGTGGTTTCTTTCCGCTTTTCTCCGGCTGTTGGCCCAGTGGATGCTCTCTGCCAGCTCACATTGGCTGCTGAGAAGAGTTGAAGGCTGCAGTAGACACACAGGCTGTACTTCGTCCCTTTATGAGTCCTCAGCGCCCCCTTTTGTCTCTCTCTCTCTTTCTCACTGTTCATCTCTTCATCTTTCCCATCAGATAACTCCATCAGCAATAGGCTCCCGTGTAGGTGGCCTCCCGCTGAGAAACTGATTTACTGCACAACCTGAAAGGAGGAAAAGGAGGCTAACACTTTCCTCCGCACTCCTGTTCTGCCTTGTGCTTGCTTTCAGGCTTCACTGAATCCTTTATTGTATTTGTTGTCTTTTCTCCTTTCTTGCTTTTTTTAGTGCACTGCTTGCTGATTTCTCGCTCCCTGGTTTTCCTCTTATCTTTATTTATCTCGCTCCCCCTTTTTCCCGTCCCCACTCCTCCCTCCCTCTTTCTCTGATACACCCTGGGAGCCACCGCTTTACAGTGTGTAATGCTGTACAGACGTCAACATTTACTGGCTCACTTAAATACTGTATATCAGACTTTAACCTGCAAGAAAGGGAAAGAGAACAAGGCTGAGGCAAGAGGAGAAAATGAGAGAATGGAGAGGAAATTAATACTAACATACCGGAAGATGCACTATTTAAGATATATAGTACAGTACAATAAACCACTACAGAGTCAATGAACAAACACAAGTATCTGTGCAGACTGTGTTGGGTATTTTTAAGATTTCCACCTTGGATTTTTCATATTGATTGCATTTCTCATTGATTCCTGGCTTCTGACTTTGAGAGCTAGAGAGGAACCTAATCTTACATGTTTGCAGATGTGTGTGTGTGTGTGTGTGTGTGTCAGTCAACTACAGCAGCTGATACCAATCATCACTGGTTTTATAAATACAAATTGAGGTGGTATGATAGACACACACACACACACTCACTCAGAGACTGCTTAACAAGGAGAGTATGCCCAGTGATTAATATTTAGCCCCTCTGCAATTAACACGACATCCATTACGTTAATTTGATTATTATGCAAATTATTTATAGCTACGTTGCTCTGCGAGTGCTCAGCTGTATCATTTTCTGCGTAAAACTGTGATCATATTTATTAAATTAGCTTTCATTATTAAACCTTTATGACCATCACCATGTGATCATCTGTGCAATTTCACAATGAGATTATCCCCTTCCAAAATATTGCACAGGTCATTACATGCACTAATTGTTGCAGGGATCATACCAGATATCATCCGTGTACCATACCACCATCTTGCTGCTTGTTGGAAAGTGGCATAAGTCATCTGTCCTCGGTTGAGATGAAGTTTATGTTCATTTATTTATGTTTTGTGAGGTGGTGTCTTTCTTGAGCTTACGTTTTGGATCTTGGCTTGGATCATACAATCTTAATTGCTTCCTCTTTTGTTTTCTTTTTCCACCTGTTGCGTTTTAGTTCAAGTTTCCTTTCCTCCTCTCTGATCAGTACTTTTAATAATTGTGACTTTTTCTGAGCGTGAACTATTCAGAATTCACTCTGGACAGAGGACTGTTTGGCTCAGGTCCTATTTTCTTCCAGTAGCTAAAGTTGGTTTGTTTGAACCATGAAGGCAGTATTTTGTTAACATTTATCAAGTACTATTAGTTACCTGAACTGAAATCTGACCTTAATCATTAAGGTGGCAGATGCAAAAACAATTTTACGAGTCATTTTTGGAACAGTCAAATGGCTGATTATAAGGCACAGATAGGCCTGCCCTACTTTGTCGTTTATGTATGAGGACTTGTTGGCATGTTGCATGTGAATCTTTGTTACTGCAATTCATTTTAGAGCTACCAGACGCTACCACAGGTCAAGAGGGTGACTGATGCAAAGAATATCGATAATGTGCTGTCTTACAATGCCTGTATAGACTCTTCACACGTGTTCAAGAAAAAAGAATCCTTGCAATAACATTGTGCGTTCAGTTTATGGCCGAGCAGTGTGTTTTGCTGCTAATATTTCCGCCTACACACTGAAAATATTTCAAGAGCCTGTGACTGAAACTCCCATTAATAATGCACTGTGAATAACACAAATGGGTGCCAGTATGAATATCAACCAGTTATTTTCTCTGTGTCTGAGATGTTTACGCTAGAAAATGAAAGGTTGCCGTTGGATTTTTATGTGCTTTCAGTCTCATTTGTGAGAGCGTGTCAGAGTATATTGCACAGAAAATAGCTGGCATAATGACTAGTAATACACGGTGGGCATGCTGTGGGCTAAGAGGAGGACTGGAGTCGCAGCCAGGGCTATACTGAGCAGCTGGAAATGAAGGGGGGAGGAGACAGAAATGGGGTTAGACAGTAAGCAGATAAAAGAGAGGAATATTCAAAGACAAGAAGACTATAATGAGTCTCTACACATGATCAGTGGCAGAATGGCTTGCGCAAGTGTGTGCCAGGGTTTGAGAGAGCAAAGGTGCAGAACCTCACAGCTGCGAGGTTTCAGTTACATGTCGAAAAAAACGTAATCACGTCCTGTCTTGCTCTTCTAATCACTTTTCAAAATGTAACCAAGACCACGATATTTCCTTAACCTTAATGAGTGTCCTAAGTGCCCCGAAACGTCACACAACATGAAATACGTCGTCAGCGATGGCGTCCCGTCCCGAGTTCGTCATGCTTATTCACTGTAGATATATAAGCAATATTAGATTTCACTGATCGTGTGTAGAGAGCCTAAGAAGGAGAAAGAACAGTGAGGTTAAAAAAAAAAAACAGTTTACACGAACGAGGAAGACAAAGAAGGCAGATGCAGGTCAGTGTTGCAGCTAGGGAGCTCCTTCACCAGCGGGGGCCGAGGGGAATAACTAAATGGAGGGAGCAGATAAAAGGGGGTCGTGCATGCAAGTGTGAGAGTGCGACTGAGAGGGTATACATGAGTGCTTTAAAGGAGAGAGCGAGAGTATGACAAAGTGAATTAGAGAGCAGCCGGATGCTGGTTTGACATTAACCGAACCCCTAATGGAGGTGAGAGGAGACGATTGGCTGGGCGCGTATCCCGACGAGGTCTGCCACGCCAAACGTTGCTGGAGTGACCTCGGTCTCCAAAGGACAGACTCCCACTCACCTGCCGCGTCTAATTGGCTACATGGACGGAAGCCAGATAGTGTTACCATATATGCACACACACACACACATTGCGTTCATCGGGGTTAAAAGGACAAGAAACGAGGAGGGTTAGAGAGCGAGAGAGGGAAAGTAGAGAGATGAGAGAGAGGGATACCATCTAGGACAGGGAAGGTGGAGAGACATCGGGAGGTGAAAGAGTTGAAGTTGGAGAGGCTGAGAGAGAAATGGGGGTTATTGGAGCTAACAGATAATAGAAGAGGCAAAAAGAGAGGAGAGGAACTTCAGGAGAAGACAGAAAGGTTTTGACCGCAAACACTAATTCATAAACTTGTACACTTTTTGTCTTTGGTTTTCTAAAACAGAAACTTTGCTGCCACATTTTTTTTTAAAGTGATCCAAACAGGCCCGCTGGTGTGCTCGCTGCTTCCCCGCAAATCGAACCAATCAGAGCTTTTATCGGCGGGATTAAGTGTGGGGGCGTCATCACTTTGTGCCGGAGCCAGAATCCATTCACAAATACAAACAAAAAAGGCAGATGAGATATTGTTGCAAATCGACTTAAAAGACACATACTAGCTCATTTTGGGAGAAGAGTTAAATTATATACTCTCATGTTTGTATGCTAAATATGAAGCTATACCACCAGTAGAGAGTTATTTTTAGCTTAGCACAAAGGCTGGAAACAGCTAGCCTGGCTCTGTCCAAAAGTTACAAAATCCACCTTCCTGTGCCTCTAAAACTCACATATTAACAAAGTATATATTGTTTGTGTAATCCGTGCAAAAACCAAAGTGTAAAAACCAAAATTTGTCATTTTACCCAAAGAATATGTCCTGGACTTTTATCAGCAGAGACATTGAAGATACTGGTCAGAATGCTAAGTTAAGCTAACCGGCTGCTGGCTGCAGCCTTATATTTAACAGGCAGATACCAGACTGGTATTGATGTACTCTGAGCATTTTTCCCAAAATGTCAAGTATTCCTTTGAGGAAATAACAACTGTTAAATCAATGTATTCTTGTTGACAGTTACTGCAGCTTCTGTGTCGACCGAAATTGTTGACGGGCCAAATGTGTCGATATTGATTGGTTAGGTCAGAATGACACAATATCTGAATAATGAAGTAAAAACTAAATGGCAATTCTGTCTGGTTATTACTCGAATAGCTAGCGTTATTGAAATAATTAGCTCTAGACATACTGTATTTATTCCGGTCACATGTAGGGAGGTCTGAGTGGTTCCTGTATGTAATGTGCGAACAGAATCACATTAGCGAAGCAGAAGCGCCAACATCTGACCAGCAGTACGTTCACCTAAACCCTTACAAGGCTGCTCGACACATTAACAACCTTTCCCCGGTCACGCAGATATACGGGGAGTGAATTTACTTCCTTCAGTGTGGAAGCATAGAAGTGTGGAGACGACGAGAGGCGATAATGAGTGGGAGTCTGCGCTGAGACGCTGAGTAAGTGCGTAGTTCAAAGTGCTAGTCATGAAACCATCTAATCACTGATATAGCCAACATTCGAATTAGGCTCAGGCGGTGGGTTTGTCTGAAACACAGTGTGGAGCCAATTTTCACTTTCACCTCTGCTGAGTTCTTGTCTCGCGTGGCTTGTTCCTGTCACAGAAGGCGCAGAGCAGGGGCCTTTTACTCATCCCTGACCAACTAAAAGCTATTATACGGTTTGTAATGCGCCAACAACAGCTGGATTGGTTGAAGATGATGGAACACCTGGCTCTTTTGCAAGTTTTAATTTTGACAGAAGCAAGATGAAAGAACAACCACTCAATCTCGGATTAAACGGTCAAATCTCCAATTGGTAATAATTGGTAAAGAACAATAAAAGTGCCCCGGCGGGTGAACCTTTCCAGCGTTTTCTCCAGCAATGCGAATTTGCAAATCGGCGACAATCCAGTTAGAGTCTCTTTGTCTTTGCTCAGGACTGCTGCTGCAGTAACGCCTCCGTCTTTCAGGTCATCACCCGACCACGGTGGTCAGCTAGTCTAAGCCTGTCGATTCAGAGCAGAGTAACACAAGTTCATCGACAGTGAGCAAACAGGGACCTGCAGGCCATCGTCAGAGAAAGGCCTCTCGTGATGCTCGTGCCGGCTGCCATTGTAAACTCAACACGTTCGCCATGTGTTTTACATTAAAAGCATCCCAGTTGTTCAGAGGGCATGGTCTCTTCCCTTTCTGACTTCTACTGTGAATCGCTGTGCCCACAGTGTCATGAACTAAACTAGTGTTTCTGTTAAAACAATCATCTCGGGGAGCAGAGTGATTAGTATGGAATAATGTTGGGAAAACTTTTAATATAGAGAGGCTTATAGTGGATTTACCATGAACGCAATACTTTACTGTTACCAGCATATTTGATTTAAGACCGCACCCATCTTCTTTTTTTTTTTTTGGAGACACAGCCAGGATCCATGATTTGAGTGCCGCGTTTTATTTAGGATTTGCGGCCCTATCTCTGTAACGTCTGGCCAGATTGCCATTAAATTTACATAGTCCCCAGAGGATGGTTGTTAATTATTTTGGTAACCACCTGCACTGTAGGCTAGCACCACAGCCAGGTCAAATATTAATCTTCACCTCTACTACACTTGTCCAAGGGCCAGACTTTTTCAAAGCAGACAATGTGGGAGCCGGATATATATATACACACACATACATAAAGATAGATAGATAGAGATTTATAATCCTTGCTGGTAAGCAGACGGTAAGTGCAGACAGAAGGCCACCACAAGTCAGCCTGTGCTGTGTTCACCAAGTTGACAGACAAGGTAGAAAGTCAGACAAAGAGACAGAAATTAACAAAGACAGGAGTCAGTGGATCTTGTCAGTCCCTCTCATACGTGCTGACCACAGAGGAAGAGAGAGAGAATGGAAGAAGGATAGAGAGAAACTGTTTCCATGTGTTGGCCAGTTCATCCTAAATTTATCTCGAGGGAGTCTGCAGGAGAGACAGCTCCCGACACTCCATCTCGCTCCTGGTTTTTGTGTGCTGAATTCTTTATTCCTCCCTTTCTGTCCTTCTATATTTTTTTCCATGCGTTACACACACAATTATGTTTTTCTTCAGTGTTTTCTGTCCTTCCGTCTTCCCTGTCATGTCACTGGCTTTGCTGATTGTCCAGCCAGGAAACTAATGCATGATAAACCGGATGGAAATCCTGAATCCTGTTTTATGGTGATACATTTACCACAATCAGACACGAACACACTAAAACCACACACACAAACACACATAAAGAAACCAGTCCTATAAACGTGAACACAGTGAGGTCATGATCAATTTTTGTTTAGCTTTTCAATTCAATTCAAATGTATTTATATAGTGCCATATCACAACAGAGCTATCTCATAGCACTTGTATACTTTTAAATATATATACTTTTAAAATAGGTAGAGGAAAAAAAGATATATCAGTTATGGTGGTCCTGAAAATTCCAAAACAGTTTCAATCTGTCAGAAAATGTGAATACATGAAATCTTTTCTTTCTAGCTCAGACATGAATTTCAAAGTGTATTTTGTTATCTTATAATACACTGAAGGAAGCTAAAGAAACTCCATTTCCAAGGTTGAAAATAATTGAAAATATATAACGTATGTTCTATTTCAGAAATACTCCAATTACAGTAAAGCATCTTTTAACATTTTATTTTGCTTTTGCTGATAATATAAAGTCTGAAATGTTAATCTGCCCTCTACCTGACATTTTCCTATAATGGCACTTATATATCCAATATTTTTCCATTCTTTCTTTCCTGAGAATTGGAAATATTCGATGATGTCACTCACTAATATTTTAATTTCATGGTCCAAGTCACCCCAATATGTTTCTAATGGGAGAGAAAGAGGGTGGAGGAGTCAGAGGGAGGGAGGAAGAAAGGGAGGGAGGCCAAAGAGGGAGACGGGAAGGGAAAAGGGGGGAGACTGAAAGGCTGAGAGGAAATGGACGGGGAGAGATGGCCAATGTGCGAGAGGGAATGAGTTAAGTAAAGGAGGGTAAGAGGAGAGAAAGGAGGAGGAAAGTGAGGGAGGTGAAAGGGGTGGACAGAGATGAAGAAAAGAAAAAGAGTGGAAGAGCAATAAAGAGTGAATAGTTTCCATTAGCCTTGCTTAGTTGAGCCCAAAACAGTGTTAATTAATCCGGAACTTTCTTTACAAAGTTTCTTATTATTACTTCATCGCCTTGTCTCTCGACATTGACTGCTTGACTCCCCTCCACAGTCACCTTTAACACTGGTTTAAAGTCCATAATAATCCACACACATGATATATTTATGTTGTTTTTATACTGCAGGTACTGCATGTATTTGGAATATCTCAACGTTCAAGGTGATCCAGGCTGGAGAAATTGTTTTAACTAGTACTTTTCCCTTTTACTTAATTGCTTCTTGCTGTGCATCTAACAAATTAAACCACAGCAGAATGAATTTAGTATGCTCCTGTCCTGTGCTGTTGTATTTAAATAACTTCCCTTTTAATCTTTGGGTCTGGGCGAAGGTAAAAGGCTCAAGTCCAAGTGAAGTCACGAGTCATCGGTGTTGAAGTTGAGCTGCAAGTCTTCTTTGATGTTGTCAAGTCGAGTCTAAAGGTCATCAAATTTGGGACCGAGTCTGACTCGAGTCCAAGTCATGTGACTCGAGTCCACACCTCTGCTGTCTAGTAAGGACCCCTAGCTGTATATTTAAATGGTTGTATGAATATAGGCCTACACTTCCTTGTAGCTGTTACCTTTAGTTGGGTTGGGACATTTTATGGCCTAAATTGATTTTGGTTTAATGTTACATCAAAATGTATGTACATAATAAATGTAACACATTTGTTCTGATATTAAATGTTTGGCTCGTATACACTTTCAAACAATGTCTTATTTATGACATCAGTGATCCTTGATTGCCACCAGGTGGTCTTTGTAATTATGTAATTGTGACACTTATGTCAAACCAAAACCAAAAGTAACACCACCAGGGCGCGGTCAGGAACCTTACCTGTGTCATCAAGCTAGTGTCACCAAAAACATTGGTGGTAAAAGGACGTCAGCGCTTTGGTGCGTTTGGTTTCAGAGGAACAGCTCAGAGCTCGCAAACCTTCAGTCAAAACCTGAATATATTGTGCTAGAAGCTGCCCAGTTGAAGTTGTAATCAGTTTCTTGGTGGTTTCTGAGGCTCAGCTTCATGTCTTCTGTTGTCTGGCCATCGGGAGCAGTTGGGAAGCTTGAAAACCCGCGTCTCACGCTTGCGGTGTGTTTCTGGCTAAAGAGAGCGGCAGGTTTGTGCTGACAGGAATTCAGCAGCCCGCTTTTGTTCCGAGTGGTCGCGGGCCAACTCGACAGCATGTAGGAGCTGATGTGTTGTCGGGACTGGTGCTGGCTCCATACTGTCCATCTGTCTCGTTTCCTCTATAGCTGCAGGACACATACAGTATCTATGACTCAGAAAAGTGTGGAGGACACACACACACACAGACAGACAGACAGACCGCAGTCTGCCAGCTCTATAACAGAGAGTTCAGTCCAGTCAGCAGACGTAAAGCTGAGACAACACACCCTGACAACGCTTCCTGTCCTTCTCCCCCCTCCATGTTTCACTGTTTGCGTCTACAGACAGAACCAGTGTCGTTTATCTTACATATTTACAGCTCCACTGAAGTTGTTTATAATATTCTGGGATGTATTTGCAGCCGCATTAAAGTCATTCTCCGTCTGAGTGCTCTGCTGACAGGTATACTGCAGGACTTTATTCTAATGCCATAAAATGTCTTGCATCGCCACAAGTTGCACCAGCTAATATGTGACTACACACACACACACACACACACACACACACACACAGGAGCTCCATCACAGCACCAAATCTAATGCAGTGCTAAAAATTGAATTTCCTTATATTCAGCGGATATGGGTTTTCCCTACTAATAGACCAGTTGCCTAATACTGACTTCCCATCGCACAGAAGTTAACCCCAATTAAAATACCCTGGCTTGGAAACACCATTCACATGAATATCCATCAATTTAACTGATCATTAAAGTCTGTCGCATTCCACTTGGCAGCAAATACTATAATATGCAAGTGTGGATGCCTCAGGTCCATTTGCTAATAAAATCTAATTCAAAGTTCATCGCGTTCTGCTCCCACAGCACACGTTATGCCTATAATATTTGTTCAAATTGAAACTTATTGACAATCACCATCGAAAGCCATCTGATCACATGCACATTTAAAAGTCCAGCAGAGGGACACCATTCAGGCCTCGCTCTCTGTCCTGTTCTGAGCCGCGTTATTTGGTGATTCCGCAGAGTCACAAAGTCAAATTTATCTTTTATTCTTTTTGTTGGATAAACTTGGGATTCATTGCATCTGCCCTGCGTTAGGAAAACCTTCAGCACAGCGTTAAACAGTAGGAGACGGTTGGAATAGGGCCAAGCTTCCAAAATGAACACCTTTCACAACTGAATTGTCAAAATCTTGTGAAATATTAGCTACATTTTTGTCTGAGTCGTCCCTCGAGACAGACTTTAATCTTTAGCTTCACTACTATAAAGGCTCGGTATGTAGTAGAACTCTCAGCATGCCGTTCACTTTGCTCAACACTAACAACACTGCAGCCTCTAGAGGCCGCTAATGGGGCTTTTACTCTTGGCAATGAAGCCATAATGTTACACCTGTATCTATGTTTATTCTATTTATAATCTGTAATAGCCTGCAAGTGTGTAGGGTGTAATAGAGAAAGACATGTTGGTGTGTGCACAGTTCGCTATAATAGTGCACGTGTGTACTGAATGTTAGTGGCTGTTACAGAATATTAATTCACAGCAACACGTTTGGAAGATCCATTTGGAAAAGTGGCTTTTTCTTTAGCTGCTCTGGGGTGAAAATGTGTTTCAGTTTATCGCTGCAGGTATATATATAGTATTTGTCCTGCACCACTAATTAGACACAGCACAAGGCGTGGTACTGGATATCGTTTGTGTCATCCAGTGTTTATGTGCTGCTGGTAATTTTAAAAACACAAGTATAAATGAAAGTATATGAGTCCTGTGTGGCTGTGTGCACATAGGAGGTTCCGCCTTTGGGGGATTCTCAGTGAATTTCTATGTAAAACAAGTTCTGAATTTTAATCTTCCCCTGGCCCAGCCTCGCTTCGTGCGCGCGTGTGTGTTAATAAAGAGAGTCGAAGAGGGTGGCAGAGTTTCAATAAATAGCGTGACAAAGTGAGAAGAAAAACTGAGAAGCGAGATGGGACCTCAGAAAGAAATAAAACCGAGGCGGCTGTGAATCGTTCATCATGTCCCTGTTGCATCTCTGGATGAATTGCTGACCTGCAGTAAACCCCAAATACAGACGTCAAAGAGCCTACAGACACCTTGCGTGCCAACACTGTCAGAGAAATGATTTTACATTATGTTACGTCAGTGCTGCGAGAGTGTCTGTGACAGGAAGAGTGTGTTTGTGTGGGACAAACAGCAGCCATCTGGCTATTTAATAGACATTTGGTAACTACTGCAGCTGTGGTTGACACACACGTAATTACAGCCAAAAATCAAGCAATTTTTCAGAGAGCAGCGTGGACACATGTACACTGCATCACACCTCACACACACACACACACACACACACAACAAAACACAGGGAAATAAAAAAATAATAATTGCGACTGCGTTATTCCCATACTCCAGAGTAAAAGTGGTTAAACACTCACTGAATATTTTCTGTAGAAGTGCGAATCTGTCCTGAAGTGAACCGCCCGCTAAATGGTGTGGACAGATCGGTCTCAGATGACTAACAGCGTGAGCCTTTTTGTTTGACTACCAGAAGGCATCCTAATCCACGACGGCACTAACTGTTTGAAGCAAGCAAACCCTGAAACAGAGTACGTGCCGTTTCTTGTCAAATAACGACAACATTACAGTATTAATATTATGTCATTTACCACAAATGGTGCGACATAACTGTCCGACATGACCTCTCCTACCATGGCTACATGTAGAGGTCGTCACAGATTTACTCAGCTTCTCGTATCAGGCTAGTCCCACATCACATTCTGTCTAATCAGGTTGGCTGGTTGTTATTTCCATAATTGCCTGCTTTTCTGGCTTTGGCGGTGTACCCCTGTGTATTTGTGTCTTGTCAGGAGTGACTGGTGTAGGTGCTGCCATTGTTTTTAAATTGACAAGTATGGACAGTGAAGTCCACATGTTCAGGCTCTGTCTGCACTGCGAGGTGGCTCTGGGGATTCTGCAGCGTTCATGAATCTCTGGACGTCATGTCAAAATGCTAACAAAGTTTGGATTTTTGTTAAAGCAATGCAACTTTTTAGAGATGATGTTTGAGAGTTCTGTTTCATACTTATATATAAGAACAGGCTGAATGCATTTCCTGGCTTGTAAAATGCTTAAAGCCGTTTTTAATGTTAATACACCTGCATTATTTGCAAAAAACGCTAGTGATAGTGCTTGACATTTAAACAATGACATGTTTCATGGTAGTAAAACACATGTCTCTTACTTCTCATGCACTGCACATATCTGCATTTAAAGACTTCACTCATTACACAATAAATGAGGGAGCTGGGCTGTACCAGCTGCTTGTTAAATATGTACAGTATTGTCTGCACCCCTGATGAGTCATGCTTTAAACATTGCCATCCCTTCTGTGGGTCAAGTCTAATTTTGAGATTTTACATAAGCTTTATCACGCAATGTTGGGCAATATGCTGAATTTTCACATCATCTTAGGTCACATTGTTAACGGAAAAGTATTGGAACCTTAAGGACAAAGGCGCTGTCTTTAAAAATCATCACAAAAAAACATGTGACTATGGAGATTTAGAAGGGGCAAAAATGAGTTTAAAGTTGAAAACAGAAAAATGTGCATCAGCAATGTCTTTAAACATTGGTGTAAATACATTTTCAGCGTAATCAACCTTTCAATTCTCTACAGCGTTAACAGCGTGTGTCCTATAATATTGAGGTGGCTAACTTGCCTAATAAGCAAAGAAATGTAACGTTCATCTCAGCCTGTTGCCGGAGAGCTCGGGCTCCAGTAGGGCTGCCAGAAGGTGCATTACATCACCTGAAAGTCCTGCGTCCTCAACTGTTGAAAGTCAAACCTTTAACGCGGCAGATCTGTGCACAGCCGCAGCTGTCATCATTCCCCCTCTAAACCGTTTTAAACAGGGCGACCGCACTCACACAGGGACGCTTTTGCATGCAAGTCACTTAACAAGACGATAATGAAATAATAATACAAATATGTGCTTTCCAAGTCGTGGCTTACACACTTGCTGTGAGCTTCTGTACAAACAACAAAAAGAGGACCTGCGGTTGACCTGTAGTCGACACGGCATTCAGATTCCAGCTAAGCAGCTTTTACTGTCTCTGCCTGTCCGCAAGAAGAAAGCAACCAGCAACCTGCAACCTCGTCTGTTCTCTTTGTCTGTGGGGGTTTTTTTTTTTTTGTGTCGCTCGTCTCTTCCTGAGGTCAGCGAGAGGGCAGTCACTTGTTTCAGCTTGAAACAGCTGCCATGTTCAGCTGTTAGAGCTGTGTGTGTGTTCGTAACAGAGTGTGTGTGTGAGAGCGTGGACAGTTATGTGCTAATGCTCTTCGCCGTGTGCTCTTGTGTAAATCTATGTGTGTGTAAAACAATAGCCCTTCAGCCTTGTCTATAGACATAGATACAGCGTGTCAAGGAAGCAAAATCCCTCAACAGCGTTTCCCTTCCTTGCTCTTGACTTCTCTCTCGTTTGTGTCTCTCATTCTCAGCCTCCATCTTTTTCTCACTCTCCACCTGTGGTCTGTTTGGCTTTCTTCCTCCCGCCTTTATTCTCGTGCTTTTCCCTTTTCCGCTCCTTTTAACAGCCGAGACTAATATTACATTAGTATATCTATATATAGAGTTGGTCTATATTAACAAGGGCTATGAGATAACCGTGTTATGATTTGGCGCTATAAAAATAAAACTGAATTGATCTAAGAAACAAGTACATGCTGCATAAATCAATTTGAACAATTCTCCAGGTCTATCGTTGGCATTCAGGCGTGCATGAATTACCAAACAGGCCTGCAGGACCGAAGCAGTCGGTCAAGTCAGTGTTTTGACTATTTTATTTAATTCAATGTAAAAAAAAAAAATCCAAATATTTTAATGCATTTGTTTGTCATAAAATTTTGAATTGCTGCTTTGACTCTAACTAAAACCCACCTTGCCTTATGCCCTCAGCCACATTAGACTCACTTTTCTGCTGCTTATCCGGTGGCACAAGGCTAAGTAAGGTAGTCCTGTTTGCTATCATTTATGGTAGAAAGAATATTTACTTCGGACCTTGTGCTTACATGCTATGATGCGTCGTGTCCCGTAGCCTTCCTTCTAAATGCTTGGCAGTAGTCTGTGAGCCCATTGCAGTTGCCTTGTTAACCCGTCGCTACGATTAACACACATTAAAAACTCAGTTTTGAGTGTCTGCAGTCTGGATATTGAATGTAATTTCCTTGAAATTCAATAATACCGGAGTGTTTGTACAGTTATTTGGTTATCGGCATCTGGCAACACTGCATGGTGGGCTCTGCCAGTGTCATCTAATCATTTAGTGTTTGCCAGTGGTGACAGCAATACGGTGGAAAGGTCAGTTTAAAGTGTGCTTGACATGTCATTGAGTCAAAATGAACTTTTATCCTGTGCTTGGGCCTAAATCCATGCACTGTACACTGACCATGATTCAACAGCCAGCAGTTATATAACTCAAATAACAGTCGCTTAAAAAATCATTTCACATCACAACCCAACAGGAAGTCTTTCCACCAGCTTTAGCCAAGTGAGTGTAAGTTGATCTATTTCACATTGGATTTGCACATTTGTATAAGCGAGGAAAACATTCCTCACATGTCTCACAGCCAAACGTGTCTCACAGCTAAAGGATCTATAACATAGTGTTTCATTCCCCATCCTGTGTCCCTTCCTTCGCATGGCTTTACCAAGAGTTCAATTTATTTGGAGTCCTTGGACAGATTGAAGGAGGGAGGAAAAGAGGGGGACAGTGTGAGAGAAATGTAGGTAAAGTCCTTGAAGACAAACAAATAGGAGACGTACGAGAAAGGGAGGGCGGGACAGGCCTTGAACAGAGAGATATGCAGGGGGAAAGAGACAGAAGGAAGTAGGTGCGAGGACACTAAAAAGAGAGATATGGGAAATAGAGTTCGAGTAGGGAGAACCATTCCTAGATATTGATGGCAGAAGGGTGGGAATAAATGTGAGAAACTGTGAGAGAGGTAAGCAGCTGAGTGAGGCTCATGCTAGAATAGCTATTAATACAGGGAGTGAACTGGGAGGAAATAAGAGAAATGAATGATAGCCGAGTGAGAGGTTAGAGATGTGGAAGGAAGGCAGAGAGTCATGCTCGATTATTGATGGAAGTGCTCTTGGGAGAGGGCGAGATGGGAGAGCACATTAGTGAAAATGAGAGAGATAAAGGCGGGACGGTGGACGTGACAGAACCAATAAGCGCGTGAGACATTTCCCACCCTCTCAACCATGAGATTGAGGTACTGCTGTCTGTTTGCGGGTTCAGAGGTGAACAGCTGATGGAGTTTGCGGAGGAGCAGAGCTCGTGTTGGTTCAGGCAGAACCGTCAGCCATGCATGCCACAGGGATGATTAGCTGACCCATGGGGCACACTAGCAACAACCAAACGCTGATACTGACTGGTGCTCAATCCAAACTACGGCATATAGAGCGCTAAATGCTCAGATGAGGCGAAAAAGCGTATTATTATTATTATTATTATTCGCGGTGTGTAAGTTTGTGTGGTTTTTTTATGCGGTCAAACAGGATAGATTTGAGAGCAAAACCTTCCCCACTGCAATCCAAACTTGGTTTATTGCAAATGAAATGAAAGTGTGATAAAGACGATCGGAGACACTCAATGCGCATGTATGTTTCTTTGCACATATCAAGACCAGACTGAAAGCAAAAAACCCTGAAACAGGCTTCGGAAAGCACCACCAGGAAAGATGCCCCCACTTCTTCCTTCATCATGGTAACATTGTGGGAATGTTTAATAAAATAACTTCCTATAGTCTTTTATCTCAATAGCATCCTTAGAATGTTGCAGTGAGAACGTTATGTCTTCTAAGATTGCATTGTTATAACATTACATGTAAACACCCTGGAAATTAAAGTCGAGTCCGTGTACCAATCTCATCGCCATCGTTTCATTTCAAGGGCAACTTGCTGCAGTACAACACAGCAAAGGAACGTGATGTTTCACTGCTCAATATTTGCACCAAATACAGCTCACCGTTTGTTGCAATGAAAAAAGAGGCTTCCTGACAATGACAAAGGTTTCCAGACTTAAAGAGAAGAACTCTACGAAGGTAAAACACTGCTCACAGTGTCTGGCACTGATACACTTGCCTGCTGTTCGATACTCTAACCTATCTGATCCATCACTGCTTCTTTCTTCGTCCTGAACTAATTTAATTCCATTTGAAAAAGAAAAAGAAAAAATGCCGCGTTTGGTTATTGGAGAGTCGAAGAATGAGGAAAGGAAGTTTTACACAAACAAACAAAGTAGAAGGAATCACAATATCTACATTTTCCTTTTCAGCAGCTTCGTCACTGGCATTGATGCACCATCGGTGTCGTGCTGCTTCTGTACTGAACGTCCCAGAGAAAAGAGACCCAGAGGCTGCGTGAGTCGAGTTCAGTAACGATTTTCGACAATGAGGACGCTTGAATAAACCGAAACTTAAAATGTTTCACTTTATTAGGGAGATGTTACATAGACGGCAAAAAAGACATCTCGCGCTGAAATATTACAGCAGCAGAACATAGTTTAGAGTCTCGTCCATCCCCGCAGATATGTTTACATAGAGTGATGAGCAAGTATCGTACTCAGACCCCGCAGTTGGAGCCCACAGGTGGATGCTGGGGCTGAAAGCAATACACTGTGACATATATGTAATGTTGCCCATTCAGTGTTATGTTAAAGTAATTCCTATCATTTTAAACCAATAATAAGCTTCTATTGGGAGAAATGGGGGGTCCATAGAAGTATTTCAGGAGAGGCTTCAGCATGAGTGAGATGACATGAGATGATGGTCGGCTGAAGATCTGGATGTGATGAGGAGTGGACTTCTGGTGAGCTCGACCCGGTGAACGGCGGTGGAGGAGAGAAATGAGCGAGGGGAGAACAGATTTAAAGTACGACAGCAGCAATGTGATTGGCTGATGGAAATCGTGGCAAAATATGGTTGGATAAGTGAGACAGTAAACACTGAGCTTCATGATCAAGGATCAACTCCAGATACGTTTCGAGACATTGAATAATAATTTGTGTCCGACGTGTTTTTTTTTTTTCAACAAAAGAACATTCCGTTACGTAATTAAAACTACTACTCCTTCGCCCTCGTTGAAAAGTCCAAAATCTGTGACAATGCAAAGGTTTCAGGAGTTTAACCGCAGGGCACAAGACGTCTCAAAAGCTGGACATCGATTGGCTTCTAAACTAATCAATTGTGACGTCCCAAACCCATGCTCCGCACACACGTCTTCAAACTCAGATTTAAGGTGAGCACAGGGGAACTCTGCACAGTCAAGCTCTCAAGTCAAATAAAGCAGAGCGCATGTTTGACCGGGGGGAGACTTTGAAAGCAATTAGCAGAGATTGTAGTCGCCGTTACCACGACAGACCGCAAGGTAACAGTAGCAAAGATATTAATCTACGAACGTGCAAATTATTTATGGACGTTGGTTTATATTTTTGGGGAGATAAAGTTGTGGCTGAAAAGGGGTGAAAATCTCGTCGGTTTATTTACGACGAGAAGGTTGGATGTGAAGCGACAGATAAGGTGCAGATGGAGGGAGGTTTTTGAGGAGGCAGGCAGCGGCTCAGTTTTGTAGTGACAGATTGAACCTCTCCTCAAGACGGCATTACCCCCCTGAATTATATCACCTTCTCTCGCTTCCGTCCCGTACTCTTTATCCGTCTGTCAGTGTAAATCCCTTTCTGTTTTTTCCTCATTTCTTTCTGCCTTCTCTTTCTCTCTGCCTCCTCTCCATCTCTTGGAATCCTTTTGTTCTCCTTTGCAGTCCAACACTTTTTCCATTAACTGTATGCAGTTCGAATTATCACCCTGTCATTCTCTCACTCCTCCATTTCCCCCTCGTTTCACTTTCCTGTCGCATCCCACTGCATCAACAGAAATCCTCACTTTCTCTCATTTCTTTCCACCTTTCTGTTTCTTTCTTCCTCTCCACCGATTCCTACTTCTCTTTGTGTTTCACCCTTCGTTATCTCTCACTGTCCATTGCTCTCAGTCATCCTGTGCTTAGGTGTTTAATAGAAATTAATTAAAGTCATTTAAAATAAAAAACGGAATTCAATAACTTTAATTCAGGTTATTGGTTATTTTTACAGAGGTCTTTCCAGATCGGGCCAAAAGTTGCCGCGGTCCCTAAATGCATCTCCAGTCCCAATCAAAGTGATTGTCTGGGCTTCACTTCCTGTGATTTCTCGCCTCCTCGTTGGCCATCATTTCCCGATGATGTCACCTCGTCGAGCATTATCCCTTACTTATCAGCCAGAATGGTTAAAAATGATGAAGACTAACAACTACTGAAAATGACTGATTTATTAGAGATCAAAGTTTTCGTCCAGTCTTTTTAGCATGTTAACCAAATTCTTATTTATTTCTCCAGCACAGTTTTCCTTCGCCTGTTGATTCATCGAAATAATTATGAGTTTGGTTATTCAATCAGTTTGGATTTCCACTCTCATATGCCTCATGTGATTCTTAGAGAGGCATATCAAATAATTTCCCTCCATAATTACCACCTTTGGTTCTTCCCATTAAGTTGTTAAGCTCCATTTCCTCAGATGATTGAATTTCAGATTCAGATCTTAAGTTGTAGTTTTCTGTGTGTGTTTGGGAGTTATTTTGTTCTTACATTGATTTTCACTTTTCACTGCCCAGCTATATAATGTGTGCGATGACACGATCTGAGAGTTGGAATATAGCTTCTCACTTCTAAACTTTCATCTCACAACTCTATGAATATAATTTTGGATTATAACATTAGACGCAATCAAGTGTTGAGTAATGTCTGTAAGGCTGAGTAGGTTGTCAAATTGGATGTGGTGTGGATGTTTTTATTCTAAGATTCTTCTAGACCACGAGTGCATTTATTTTAGCTCTGGGCAACTGGTTTTTGGCTCGTTTTGTATTGATTTTCATTATGTTGCAGTGATCAATACACAATGAAATGTGAAAAAAGTTGGACGCGCATTCCTGTGGAAGCCCAGCATTCATATTAAATGATGTTTTGATCCATCACTAGGCCCTGCAGTGGGTATCGGGCTGTGCGGCCCTCTGGCAGGCGACACTTCTCTCTAGCCCTGACCTAACATACCTTTAAATCCTACTCTCACCCAAGCAAAGAGCAGATACTCATACCTACATTATATCTGCGTAGGCCTTACTGCCCGCTCAGTAGTCCAGCCATAATCCCTGTTTATTTAGCTCCACTCTTACAAATAGTTCTAGCTATATCAGAAAACGTTTCACACCATTCTCAGACCTAGTGCTTTAAAGCATCCTTGAATCCTATCCTCACTCAGAACATGACCCAGCCCTGTATCTACTTTGTATCTGCTCAGGTTAAACCACAGTGGCTGGCCCAACTGGCTTGATAGGCAGCTTCAACTGAATGCCATGGCCTGCTCAGTTATCCAACCCCACGTCACAGGTTTCACTTACAAACAGCCACTTATGAGGTTTCTTTCTTGCATGCACAGTGAAAGTTCAGTCAGACAGCTCACGTTTGAAATGTTTATTATAGCAGCAGAACATAGTTAGAGTTTGACGTCTCAGCTCCGACCTCATCACTCGCCGCAGTTATGTTTACATAGAGATATTGGGGAGTGATGAGCAAATATATTAACCCCCCCCCCTTGCCGGAGCTCGCAGGTGGATGCTGGGGTGATGATGAGGCTGAAAGAACAGGCAGCGATAGTGATGCACGGCAGCAGTGGTGCTGACAGGAAGAGGTAGCTTTTTGGGAAATTTCGATCCATGACGAATCTGATAGTAAGCCCTTGTTTCATTCATGATACAGGGAAAGAGAACAGATGACAGATGTGGGAGTAGTTTTAGCAACAGCATCATAGACAATCGCCACGGGTGCAGGATTTAGTTACAGATGGAGTGTGATATATTACTGAGAGTAAAAGCTGGTTCCATAATCCACCAGGTCAGACATGTCTCTGGTAGCTTCCCAGGTGATGATTAGACAGCAGACCGCAGATCCTGCAAACATAAAGGGATTTAACCTCTCAAATATCTGACAATCATCCCGTGTTACTGTGACGATTAGTATTAAATAAATTGGTAAGTTCAGGATGTACGTGTACTGTGACCTATGAACATTAATCGGCAAGACAATGACATAAATCAGGGCTTAGCCTACAACTTATCCTGACCCCGTTGAGAGAGATTTATATGTAACAGGTAAAAGACTGATATCTTAAACTATTAATGTTTCAGCGGGTAGGAGCTTCACTTTAAAGCTGCACCTGTGGCCCCAGTAAAATGAAACACTTAGGCTCTTAAAGACTTTCAAACACTTAAGTAAAAAAATATAGAGTTTATCTATATTTGTGAGTCCAGCTTTCGCTGTGCCTTTTTAGGAGACCGATTTGTATTTATCTCTTAAGAGCAAACTTCAGCCCTTTTTCCCCGACCAGGACCCAGTTTTATCCACCGTTTCCATCATTCTAATCGTTTCTGGCCAAAATCTCATAACTTGCTTCAGTGAAGACATGCTGCTTGACTGAGTGCAGCTCTTCCCTACATTCCTAAAGGGACCAGAAAACACTAACGCCCAAACTCTCGAAAATATATTGATTGCTCACCCTGTAATTAGACACATTGGTAAAAATATGAGTGAACATGATATGGTCATGCTTTCATACAGGTTGACTTTTGTGCCTTTGCGTTGGAGCTTTCACATGGCTGCCACATGTCAAAATAGTGAAACAAATGTTTTTCGGGTTTGTTTGCATGCGTCAAGATGTTGTAAGCATATGAAATGAGATTTTGGGCATGAAAAAAATAAGGAAAACG
The DNA here is from genome assembly GCA_036023855.1 of Gadopsis marmoratus. Classification (NCBI taxonomy): domain Eukaryota; kingdom Metazoa; phylum Chordata; class Actinopteri; order Centrarchiformes; family Percichthyidae; genus Gadopsis; species Gadopsis marmoratus. The sequence continues at coordinate 24,733 of JAVQJF010011381.1, forward strand.
CTGTACAGGTCAAAAAAATTGCAAGAGATTGGATGAGCTTTCAGAGAAAATTACATGCCAGTGAACAGAAATTGACAGAAGTGGACAGAAGGAATTCCATTTGTGCAGAAAGAGCAAATCTGCAGGATCGTAATAAGGGAAGATGGGACACTCCTCTGTGTCACCGCCATCATTTAGTTTGATAAGAGAGACGTATTTTCACATAGAAAAAATCTTCTCTATTGCAGCGTTAACACTGCCAAGGTTAAGGAGTTATTTTCCCTGTGTGACTGAGTCTAAATGGCTTTTACACTGTCAAGGTTAAATGTTTTATTCCCATTGGAGCCACCTGTGTGTGTGCGTGCGTGCGTGATGATGCTTCGGTAGCTACTTTATTATTACATTATAATATTATGTCATTTTAGGTTTCAGTTTCTATGGACCTGGTTTCATATAATATCAAAAATATCTGGCCTTTCACAGAATCTGAGTGTGACAGCGACACACAAGCGTTAGTGAATTAGAGCTACAGAAGACACAAATGCACACAGATTCATGTGCATAAAAGCACTTAAACAAAATACAAGGAGAAGAGAGTTAGAAGGAGTTAGAGAGTTAACTAACTATAATAAGATGTCCCAAGATAACATGACGGCTAAAAAATTATGTCACTGGCTGATTTCTGTTGTATTAAGTGCAAGTATCTTTGCACCATTTTCTTATGTTTCAAACCAAATTATCATGCGAGTATAGTTTAGTAAGCCAAATTTCTTTCCCTCACTTACTGTCTGAATGCAGTGGACGGGATGATTAAAAAAAAAAAAGATAGGAGGGCTGGAGATGGTTTAAAATTCCTCCCCAGATTCCTACACGTACTGCAGGCAGAAATTAATCAAGCCAAGCTAAGTCGAGATATGAGACCCGAAAAGGGGGAAAAAGATGGGATGAGTCAATTAATGTCTAATAATGATGTGGGAGGATAACATTGTCTCTCCTATCCAGAACGACCACCTGGGAGAAATTACAGTATGTTGATAAAAAAAAACAGACCATGAGATTAATTTTAAGATGAAGAGGGACAGGGGGCATTAAGACAAGGTGATTCTACTTTTATTTCATGGCGGGAAAGAAAAGGAAAATGAGAGAAACGGAGTCCATTAATGACGCAGAGTAATTCTGTTCTATAGATGAGACAGAGTTTCTTCACAGTCAGATCATGGTGGAATTACAAAAAAACCAAGCATCCCAACCACAACCAGGCTCGTTTGATGAGGGATCTGAGCTGAGCAAATGCGGTTTGGATTATATGTTTTTGTCCATTTCGTTTTGAGTTTTTATTTCTTTTTTTTCCTTTTGTGGACAATTTGCCTGTGATAAAAGCTTGTTTCAAATTATTAACTTAATACATTAGTGATGAAAACGTGGCCATGCGTTTGAGTAACTTTGAAGAAAAGACAGTCCTGCCGAAGCATGAGATCAAAAGAATCAGCCAGAATTGAGCTGCTGGGATGTTTTGTGTAGCATAGTTTGTGGTTTTAATTAAACTTAGTTGATTTAGTTACGAAAAAATTTCTCAGGTTTTTCTCAGGAGATGAACATCATCTTGGTCTTTTCAAAAAAATGGATAATTATCATTATTATGTAACCTTCATGGTCTAGGGAGGACGGTAACAAGCAATCGGGATCTGAGACAGGGTTGCTGCACCAAACTTATGTTTTGGATTGTTCCACACATAGACTCTTGAGACAACAAGTGGGGGAGGCTGGATTCAGGCTGGGTGCCAAGTAAAATACAAGTAATAGAACAAAACCCCTCCTAAACTAAGTCCCACCTAAAGAGACACTAAGCTAGTGTCTCTAACAGTATCAGAACTACGTGAGTGCGATGTACAGGGCGGCCCACTCTTGCCTAGTCCAGCGCACCCACCACGTACTTTTCCCAAACATGTCGCGTCCTCAGTCATTCTCAACAAAATGAATCACACGCCAATAACTTCCCAGGTGTCCTCTTTATAGCTCTGCCCCCTCCCAGCGGATTGGTTGATTTGTGCTAGACACGCCTCTGGAGCCGTTCACCAGGGCAGCACAGGTGGCAATCAATTAGTGAGCACACCTGCAGAGAGGACTGGGGGGGGGTACTAAACCTCTGCTAGTGCTTGGCACGTAACAATTATTAAGATGTCAAACTATGGTTCGAAAGGACAAGAATGCGTTTCGGTGTTTCTGACAAATATGTGTTTCGGGATCCACTTCTTTGTGTGATGTTTGGACATTTTGGGAGATGTTTCTGGGACTTTTGTTTTTTTGCATGTTTTGAGATTTAACAACCTGTAAATAAAAGCAACAAACTTGTTTAGACACTATGCAGAACAAGCAGTACAGACATATTTGCTGGTTTTAGACAGAACAACATGAATTTTGAAGGATAGCGAGAACGTAAACTAAGCTTGTCAAGATCACAACCTGATATTTAATTTAAGAGAGAGAGAGGAGGAGGAGAGAGGAGACGGGCAAGATAATTAATGTCCATAGATCATGCTGAGGGATAACACTGAGTTTGTTTCCCATTAGTTCAGATAGTAATGGATGGAAGGATAAATTAAGGCTCTTTAGTTTTTCAGTTGTTTGAGGCTAAATCATGACTTGGTTTTTAATTGGACTTCAGGAAGGGAAAGTGAGGAAAGGGTGGGCAAGACGAGGAGACGAAGGAGGGATGGAGTGAGGGATTAGTAGAAGTAATGATTATGGTTGAAATAAGACCCCAGTGCTGCTTATTTTTGGCTGCAGCTTGAATTTTAATACACAGCAGACAGAAAGAGTTTGATGAGACTGAGATGTGACTTTGAGGCTGAAGTGAGCAGCATTATTGTAGCTGGTGGAGCTAAAGCACTTCGTATGATCGTATAAAGACATTTCTGTCAGTCGTACAAATAAAACCTTATTTTGCAGTGCAATAACAATTTTCTATGTGTTTTCCATTAATTAATTAATTTAAACGTCTATATCTTGAAAAAAGACAGAATGGGGCAGTGTCAGGAAATTTCTTCAAACAAGTTACTAAAACAATTTTTATATGAAGATCCTGCACGTATCTTAAATTGTAGTACAATATTTCCCTTTGAAATGTGATGAAGAAAGAAAGACCATATATTTATAGAGCCAGAAAGAAAAAGAGAAGCAGTGGTGGGAGGACAGAGGGAGGGAGATAAACATTATCAGCTAAGCATTCATCTTAGTAGATAAACAGAACTTTAAATGTCATCAGGGGAAAACTCGACAGTTTAACTTTCACCTAATGTTTCTTCATAATACTCCCAGATATGTGTAATAGCAGGGAATCAAAACAAGCTGCAAAAACAACGTCGCTGTTTGAGGTTCAGGTTACATCCTTAAAGAGTCTCTTGACATTTATGTAACATTTCCAAGCACATGATTTATTTCTTTTGTGGAGATAATTCATGGCGTTTCTGCTCCACCAGAGAGCAGCGTGGAAGATAAGACAGCAGGAAATGATGCGCTGAAACTGTTAGGAGCTACACTTGAACCCTTGGTATCACCATGTCACCATATTCAGAGTCCAATGAGCCGCCAGAGCGTCTCCCACGCCCTTTATCACCAACAGGAAGAGGAGGTGTGAAAGTGGTTTGAGCAACCACCGTCTTGACTGAGGCGATACAGGTTTGATCACTCTTCGACCGAGCGAGAAAGACATTCAACAGTGCTGCTCCCTCTGTAGATATGAAGGGCTCATTCTAAGGTAACAAAATCACAACGATTCTTATTTTCAGGTGATTATACACTAACAAAAACATTCTGCTAATAGATCCTCCGAAAATTCACACACTGGTCCTTTAAATAAGGTTATCAAAACTCCAGAAATCATACCATTTATATACTGCAAAGCACCCCAACACTGGCTGAACACGGGGTCAGTTGTTCCGGGCCCTGGGGGTCAAGGGTGGGCTAAATAATCTGCTGGAATAATTTGTCGGGGAGATCATCTTGTCCTGTGCACGAGCAAGACAGATGGCACATACAGCTTCCTGCCAAGGATGCACAACCCTCTAAACTTGTTATTGTCATAAAAGTTTATGTTTAGAAAAGTAAATTTGCACTTGGATCCAAACCTGCATCAAAGTCCACACAGTGATGAACAATCATAGATACATCAGGACATATGTACTCCAGTTTTTATATACTAAAATATGTGCAGCAGTCCGTGAAAAGATGATCCTGACTCTAGCCCTGCCCCTGACTGAAATGCTAACTAAAATAATTATTTGTTCATTGACCCATGGCCTAACCTTCTGTATCGTATTTGTGAGACATCCTCCAAAGTAATAGGCAAAAACAAACAGGGTCATTGACATAACCTTGTCAGAGTTGCAGGACCTGTGATTTTTGTTTAAGAGCCCTGGTTCAGCTGTAAATGGTCGATGTGACCCTAAATGGACAAAATGCAGTACAGAAATACAAACTTTCCTGCTTTAAGTTGCAGCAGAGACATCCAACTGCTGGTGTGATTGAACTCTTAAGTCCATGTCAGAAATGGAAGCAGAGCAGAATCACAGGAAGATCTCTTGCTTAACGTTAACCTTGATCAGGCCTCGCTCCATCATGGCCTCGACCCTCGATTCATAACTTCCTCCCTCTGTACTTTACTCATGACCTCTACGGTGATGACGTCACTGTGGACAAACAGAACAAACTCTGTGAACACTTTTAGTAGAACGAGGTCGGCGAAAGAAAGAAAGGTCATGTGTTTGTGGGTGTGTACACCCACAGCTTTGTATCCATGGGAAACCAATACTAGATTCAAAGTGTACGTGACAGTTTCTTTTTCACGGGTCTTGCCTTCCTCGGCACATTATTACATTGGAGGCCATCAGCTTTGCACGTGGTGTTACCTGAGGTGGAGTTGCATATTGTTCTGTTGCTGCAAAGACACGAGGAACGGCACCTGAAACCTAATTAACGCGCTCATGCATTTCTATATTTGGTCTTCCAATATGTAGGAGATGCTGCTGTCAAAGCCAAGTTATACAAGTTATCACTTCTTGCTACGTGAGACATGACCTGTTGACCCGAACTACCATAGCCCATTTTCCTGTTTTTAACCCTGTGATGAGTGTTAATAATGTTTTCTGATGATTTCTTCAGAAACTGAACAAGACACCAATAATTGCAAGTTTGTCTAATCATATTAAACATTGCATTGCATATCTTCTGTTTGTTGTTTTTACCCTTGTTTGTCTGGTGTGTATCAGCGCATCCTGTATTAATATGCATATATTGATACGAGAGCTTAGGAGCTATCAGATCTGTGTGTGACATTTCTGTCCTCAGCAGGATAATCTCTGAGTTATTAGTGTGAATGCTGATTCAACAGCATTCATCAGGGGTGAAGCGCATTTTCCTGAATCTTTCACGTCAAGTTTAACTTTGGTAACTTAAATTTGTGCCATTGGCTACCGAGCTAGTCAGCGTTGCTGAAACATCCCATTAGTCTTTTCCTGTAGTGTTTCCTGTTTTACTTTGAAGACTAACCTTTGGTTTTGTTTCAGTTCCTGCCCTCGCGTTTCTGCCACTACTGATTAGCCGCTCACCTGCCCCCTGGGCGTGCCTTCGGCCGACCCCGTTATAAACTCCCCTGTTGTTACTTCTGCCTTGCCAGACTGTCTTTGTTCTTCCTTGCTTTCCAGCATAGCTAGTGTTAGTCTCCTTTGGTTTCTGGTTTTTGCATTTTGCCTGCTCCCTTCCCGAATTTGTTTGCTTGTCGGACTGATCACCCCCATATGACTGCCTGGCCCTGGCTTCGTAGTAAATATTTAGCCTTTTTTAATTTTTTTGAATCTCTGAGTCTCTGATCTGCCTGGTGTGTCAGAGTAGAGCGATATCAACTGGAAACAGTCCGGAGAAAAAGTCAAATCAGGCAAATGAAGTGAAAACACCTGTCAGGGTGGACCGTGACTGTGTAGAGCCTCTTTGTGAACCTTGTAAATTGGTGATAACGCTGGGTCAGATATTAGTAATTCTAGTCATAGTAATAGGTATTTACTCTATGGTAATTCTTTGGATTGCATTATATTGTAAAGCGTAAGGGAAATTGGGGTTTGTGTCCCACATTTAACATGAGAGAGGTGCTGGCCGTGGCCGAAAGTGGACACGGTGTCCATGTGCCGGCCACGTATCACGCAGCCAATGGGGCCATTGGGGAAGCTTCGGGACGATAGGGCAGAATCTGTGTTGGCGTACCCTTTCCTGTGAGGGGTGCTGTCGTGAAGCTGTCCCGATTGGGAACAATTGGGACGAATAGCAACCTGTTCAATGCTAAATTTTGGGTGTGGGTCCCAAAGGCAAAAATTACCCATAATGCACTCTGGTGACCACCGGTCACCATGTTTAAACTTTCCTCATGCCTCTCCTGGGGACAGTGGGGAACAATTGGGACATTTAACAAACTTTTCATTTTTAACTTGGGGGGTGCCAATAGAATAGTGGCGCCGATCCCCCCCCCATAACCGAAATTCCCTTGTGTTTGTCCGAGGGACAGTTGGGAACAATTGGGGAAATTAACCAACTTATCTGTTAACTGTTGGAAGGAGGGTAACTAAGCAGCAGTTAATGAAGAGAAAAGGCAGAAAATGAGCATCGACGTGCACCCAGCAGCCCCAAAGTCGAGTCAGTTCTCCATAAACTCAACATCTAGCTGTCAGTTGTTCTCCATAAACCCAACATCTAGCTGGAAAAGGTTGCAACTTTGCAGCTGTAATCCAAAGGCTCAAACTGGAGATAATTGGCTGGAATGTTGGATAATTGGTTGATACGTGAACTTTTGACCTGGTCGGTTTCCTGGACGTCCGAGATATTCCCAAACAAACTCACCCACCAATAAGCCAGAAATCAGTAATCTGATGTTAAAAATGATAAGGGAACCTTGATTTTGGGAAGATTAACAAGCTATACAATGGGGGTACAGTGTTCCCAATTGGATCCGGGAAAAGGGCACTCTTGGACGGGCATGGATCCCAGGGAAGGCCCCCTCCGGCCGGGTAGGGTCTATTGAAGGTCCCCCTGAACAGAAAATGACAAACAAATGACCAGAAAATGCTTTAAATATGATCTCGGGAATGATAAGGGAACCATCGCGTTGCCACCTGGTGGCCGTCGTCAGTACTTGGCCAATTGGGAACAATCTAAGGGTAACCCCGGAGAAACCGCAGGCCCGAGCCCAGCGAGCTTCGACGGCCCTGCGCCATCTTGGGATTTTTAGGCCCCTCCCCCAGGGCGGGAAGGGAAGTTCATTTTCGGTCACCGAATTCCCTTCCTCCCCATTCACGTGTGCCTTCCGTCCTGCCGTTCCCTAGGTGGCGTTCCTCTACATACAAAATGGCCAGGACAAAATATTAGAAAGACTTTTCAGCCCAATACAACATGAATGTTTAAGGAAGGTAGTTTCAGGGCTGTATTGCGTTGACAGGCATGTACAGGTGTCTCTATTTGGAATATTGTCCGTCTTCTTCACTTATAGTTTTAACGACACCATCATTCACTGTACCCAGCCTAAATCCAGCAAATGGTGCAAACTGGTGTTAACAGCATGCTTACTGGTTTCTCCTCTCTGCTTTCACAATGTAATGAATGGGTCAAGACAGAAAAGTCACTCTGTTTTGCAAGCCAGTTGTAATCGGATGGAGTGAGACCATTTCAACCAGAGAGAGAAGAGGGTTGCAAAACACACACACACACACACACACACACACACTCACTGCCAAAGGTTGCTGCTCTGTGGTCTCTGATTTTTATTTGTCCTTGGTTAAATGCAAAACATATTACACTGGGCCCCAAAAAAATCACCCAAAAACTCCTTTTGCACAGTCAGACACACATTTGTTGTGTATGTGGCTGTTTTCTTGCAATTATGTTTAGACTACACATTTCTGGTCAAATGAGCCAAGCTGGGAAATGTTTGATTTCCACCAAACGGGACATTATTTTATTTATTTTTTTTGAATGTGAGGCCAATTTTTGTGTCCTTCTCTTGTCTCCGAAATTCTTAGAAGCTGAGAACAAAATCGTCGCCACTTTAGGGGGGAGCCATGCTGTGACTAAAAATGTGGAGGGTTTTAAGCGAGGTTTTTGAAGAGGAGAGAGGAACGAGAAATGGTTCGTCCAATGGGAATTTGTTTTGAGGATGCAATTTAAGATCTCCGTTTGTGAGGAATAGCCTCCTGTCGTTAAATGGGCGAGGATGCCCGATGGTGATGATGGACACAATGCCGTGCTTTGTTAAGAAACAATGGAATCAAAGAGATTCGGCAGCTTCCACCATGGTCCCAACTGTGACAGAGCTCTACTTTGTAAACTCCAAAATTCATCCGCTTACTTTATGGAAGTTTTGATTAGACTTGACAACTATTAAACTAGATAATTTACCACTTTACTTTGGGGGAGTGCACCAACAGAGTAATTATTAAGTAATTATTCATGAATGATTGGCTACTAGTTCAGAGCTAATCAGGAACGACTTGTGAAGAAAGTGGTCATCAATCCGATTCACAGATACGTATGAACTAATCATTATCTAATGATCATTATCTACTATCCTCAATTCTGCGTTATTCAGTAACTTCTCATTAATGTTTCATTTATTATCTGGTCATTCCTGATTCATCCCTCTCTCGTTCCTTAATAACTAATCACATTTTTGTGTTCTGTATTGTAGAGTGTTACAAATATATTTAGATTGTGTGTGTTACTCATGTCGGCTGTCAGTGATTTTTCAGTTCAAGTTGATTTCACTTGGATATACATTTGTTGTATACATATATATATATATATATATATATATGAGTATTTTAATTGGTTTGCTGAACGTACATCCACTGTCTGACAGCAACTTAACATGAGTGGAATAAGGTATATCATTTAACCACATTAACATACAGTATGAAATACATAACACTATTGGATTTTCTTTTTTGAGTGTGTACTTCATTATTTATAATTACTGCAGAGCTCTCAGAACATCAGGTGGACATTTCTTCCATTACCTTTTTCTTTTTCTTGGCGTCACAGGATTAGTGAAAAACAATTGGCAATAGAGAGGAAGAGGACGTCTCCGTCACATACAGATGGCATAACAGGTTTAATTCTATTTATGCCTTAGTACACAGGTTGTACTGTCAATTCCCTAATTGTAACAGATTTCCGTCTGGTTAATTCCAACCAGAAAATGATCTAACATAAAAGATTCACACAGCCAAGAAGCATCACGCAGCTACAATATCAGGGACTCTTTCCATTTTGCACACTTGCACAGAGAAAACCAAACTACTACAGATATTCTGAAGATTTTAGCTGGTCTTGATGCACGTTGTGGGATTGTGCACAAAGCTTCTCCAAACAAGATAATCTTGGTGTTAATCTCTTGTATTTGTTGAAGGAGGTAACACCACGGGGAAGCGCACAGAAGTCTGATCTATTTCAGAGAGGAAGGATATGAGATAAGTTTGTTTTTCACTGGTGCTATGAGCCTCACCAAGGCAAACAAATCCTACACAATATAAAAAATGAGTCTCATTAAAGCCGTCGTTTTGATTGATCTGAGGTTGCCACAGTGCCATTACAGACGTCAGTCCCGTCTTGGCTTGAATTTATGGAAGGTGTGTTGACAGAAAGCTGTGATGAGAATGTTGTGATGTCCAGATGATGAGCATTATCTCTCCTCCGTAAAGCGCCCGGCTGTAAGATGTCAAGTTGTCTTTTTGAAAAAGCCGAGCTGGATGCCTCCGGGCCTTAAGATGAATTTAGATCGACTTCACACTATTGCTCACAGTCTCATACGGGAATTTGATGAATATGATTCGTAATATTTCCCAACACGTTGTCCTCACACACGGTATGAGTAAAAGGAGTAGATGAATAAAGAGTGGAGAGGGGCTGTAAAAGATATGCAGAGATGTTTGTAGCTGTGGTGTGGGGGTTGGGGCGTCTTATTTTAGGGAGACCATCAACTTGGTAATTAGTGCTGTTAATACCCGACCACTAAAAGCATACATTTGTTGACTAAACTTCAAATTTGAGCATTTAAGCCTCACACTTCTCAGATCAAGAAGTCGCGTATATATAAATGTTCTTGGTCTTTTCTTATACTGTGCTTTCATCTACTCTGTTATCCAATTACTTCTTAATTTCCTTTAGAGTGCCTTCAATGATGCATGAACATTCAATGATGTGAGGGGTTCTTTTTACTAACTACAGGCTGTGAAACTTTAAAATGTCTTTTTTATCCAAGCACATAAGGCTGGCTGACACTGGCAGCCGCCACGATACAATCGCGTCTAAACATCAAAGTTTCTCTATTTGGGAAAATGCAGTTCAGTTCCATTCAAATGCACAAGTGAACACAACAATGCTCAATGTGATTTCCCTTTAATAAACAAGAAACAAAGATTGTGTGGCTTTGTCGTATGTGTACAATGTGCCAATAATACCTATTAATGTGTGACAGCTCACACTGAGACTTCAGACGGGAACTCCAGTTCTTTCATTCATTTTCCTCCAGGAAACTTTCTTTTTGTTATTTTTGCTCTTGTCTTCTAATGAAGCAGAGTCGCACAACTCAGAATAACCACAATTTTTGGCTCGTTATGAAGAGGTTTTTAGCTAATCTTATCAGTCAGACACCGCCGGCAAACCTGCAACGGAAGTTGCCCAGGAGGCATCCTGATCAGATGCCTGAACCACCTCCCCAATTAAAATTTACAAGCGATGGTATATTTTGTAGGCACTTATCTTTAGTTTCAATATTTCTTAGTTCTTCAATGTTAGTTGTACATTCTGTCTTGTGATTTCATAAGGCAAAATCGTTTAGAGTCAACAGGCAAGGCCTGCCAAAAACCTGCTGCAGCTAGGGCTGTCACCTGTCCTGTCTGTGTTCGGTCTGTCTCACGGTGTGTTTGTCTACACCTGGGCGTGGCTGCCAGACTCCAGACCCTCCGCCTCCCTGCACACCTGGAGCATATCAAGTGATCACCTCTGCAGGATTCAAAAGCCCGGTGCTTCTAGACCATCTTCGCCAGATCGCCCGTTTGCCTACGGGGTAAAGTCTCGACAGTGATACCTAGAAGTTGTGTTTAGCCTTGTACCTTGCCTTATCTCCTGATCGCTGTCTGCTCTTGGTTGCGCACTGCTTTCCGGGGTTCACCTTCAGCTAATTATAACAAGTTTAATTTAATTTTAATCTTTAAAACCAGTGACGGCCAGTCCTAAAATCAATCACCTTTGAGTCACAAGGCACTTTCTCTCCCCACTTTCAGTGATGAAGCGCTGCATGATCTGTGAGTTAGCAACAGTCTCTGTAACGTCACACACATTGCATGCAGTGTGTGACGGCATCGTGTGTCTCTCTCACCGACAAACAAAACTTAGGAATCTTGTTTTCACCTCACAGCGCTTGCAGCTCCGAGAATTAACTCAGTCACAGAGAGAGATACGTAAACAGAGCGTGAGATGGATTATAGCCAGGGAGGAGATTTTCACACGGGGCCAAAATCAATACTGAATACAAAGTGGACTCTAAAAGATATTATTGTATCTGGAGAAACAGCCATTTTCTAAGGCCATTTACACAACATAATGATCATTTCAGAATACCACTGAAAATAAGAAATTGCACAGGGTTTTGTTTATAAATGTGTATATATGCGTTGCATACATATATACTTGCACCCCCTCCAAGCAGTAATCATACGCATTTTTACAAACATAATGCAACGTGCAACACCCGACAGCATCAATGAAGATGTATATCCCTCTTACTCGCAAACAAAGCTAAATACGCACTCAATCTTTCCTGTTTCCTGCAGGCATGGGCTTGGGGGAATTGAATGACACACACACACGCATACATAGAAACAATTGGTCTCACTAACATGGTAAACAAACATCTCCCTTTCACCGCTCGGGAAATGGAATAACAATCCAAGCTTCAATACAAGAGTTCATGCTTTAATTCATGGCGACTGCTTCAGATGTTTTTCCCCTTTCAGGCGTCAGTGTTGCAGCCGCTCGCTCACCGCGCGCTCTGCTAACGTAATACACATGTAGAGCCTTGTTTTTAAGCAGTAATCTTTCAGAGGCAATTGGCCCTATCCGGCGAGCCGCCACATCCTATGCCACCCGGTATCAGCTTTACCAGGCTTCTGATAGGCTAAGATGCCAGATGGCTAACGATGATGGATAGTTTATTTACTGAGCTGAAACAAGGTTGTGGAAAGATGGGGGGGGGGGGCATTTCTCCAGGCAAGGCGGCTATGCTCTCCTTAGTTTTCTTTTGTTGTTTGCTTGTTTGATTTCTTTATGATTCCTGTGTTCGTTTTCGTGTTTAATTTATTTGCTCAGCAATTTTCTTTTCATTTTCATCTTCTGACTTTCCTCGTCCTCCCCCCTCGTTCGCGTTCTGGCACCGTTGCTTGTTTGTGACACTATGAAACAGTTTCTGACTCACTTACCTTTGGCCATTTTCATTTTATTTGAGAGAGCAGTAGAGAGAGCCAGGGGGAAGAGAGACAGAGAGAGGGGATGACATGCAGCAGAGGGCCCAGGCTGGACCCGAACCCAGGCCTGGGCCCGGCCGGGTAAGGCGGTGAGGCCTCAGCCTTGATGCGTGGTGAGCTACCGGGGCGCCCACATGCTGTTTTTTATGCTTTTTGTTAGACATTTCTGTGAAGGATGGGAGCAGAGAAGGAAACGTGACCTCTGCAAAGTTTTCAGCATCAGATTAAAGTTGTAAAGACACTGTACACTTAGTAATACATTTGGGATTTTATACTTGACAAAGGTTGACCTGTATGTCCGTGTGGATGCTTGCTAAGCCACATTTGACCCCCCCCCCCCACCATTAACACAGCTAGAATGACCGCTGACCCCTGAAACTCGCCCATGACCCTCCTGTTGTTGTTGTTGTCTATCTAATGATGCCAGAGAGAGAGGGAACAGGTTAGAGGGATGCAAGGTCTATTCAGGATGGTAAAACAGAGAGACTGAGAAATTGGGGAGACTTTCAAAGTGATACTTTTTATATGGTCGTGTTGTTTAATTCTTGCTCACCAAAAGCAATATTGAAGTGCACCTGTATTTGTCATTCACTTTATCTTGGTTTTGGTGGTTTCATTGTTACTATCCTTAATTGAAATCCAGGGACAAAGCACCACATCAGACTGAGATGTGTTTTTTTAAGGTCGGAGATTGAAAAGGGTGAGAACAAAAGGAAGTGGGAGGAAAGATACATGCAGAGTTAAGAAAGAGAACGGCAGCCGGGGAGACTATGAGTGCATTTATATGCACTCAAGTTACAAGGTTAGTGCCCGCTTTCTGCAGTATTCTGACTTCTTAAATGTCATGCATATGAGAAACCTGGCTCATATAGGGATGTAATAGGTAATGGAAAATATCTGTGCGATCTCTCAGTACAGAATCAGGAAGCGGCTTCTGGTGTCAGTAACAGACACACTTAAAGTAACCATGGTCCCGAAATAAGGCCTGGGGTAATAGAATTGTAGTTGAGACAATGTAGGAGAGGAAACATGCATGTGTAAATCAGACGTCCAGCACAGCCAACCAGTATTATAGTACTGCAGCTGGTTGAGGTAGGGCTACTTTTAACAGTACTGGGTGCTTTAAACTATAACAATGCATCATATTTGTGTATGTGTTGGAGCTGTCGAGCCTTTCTTTGTACCATGCATTTCCATCTTTGGAACATGTTCTAATATCTGTATAAGGAAAAACAAGCAGACAAGCAGGGGATTGCAGTATTGGGAGTGGCGCCTGTAGAAATTGCACTCTCGCAGACATTACACTTTCACAGTCTGGTGCCTTATTCCTGTCATTGTTGGGAAGAGCGCTAGTGTTTGATCAGAGGAAATCTGTCAAGTCAATCTAAAAGGTGTTACAGCACATCTCAAGCTTGAAAAAGTCCTGGGGCTCAACCAGAGTATGAAAGCATTTCCCTTCCTTCCTTGAACAACCATTTGTATTAAAGCATTAAGCACAGGTTCGATGAATTGCGCGCGCATTTACACCTACAACAACATTTGTTTTTTCCTTATTCAAATAAGATAACTCTGTATAACCGTTTGGCTGAAACAGGAATGGACACATACATAGCAATAGCAAAAGGAAACAGGAAGTAGGTGATGGAAGAGAGACATATATATATATATATATATATATACATACACACACACACACACACAAGGTGACAACACCACTGCAAATCTGCTTATAGTCTGCTGGGAGCAATATGAAAGCTCAGTCTCGCTCTCTCACTCACTCACTTACACTCTCACTCACACACACACACACACACACACACACACACACACACACACTCTTGCTCCCTCGCCCCCTCACAGACACCAGTCTGTGGGATTTAATTGGGTCCTTTCAGTTTACCACTGAGTTGACGGCTCAAAGCAATTACAGACACAGACAGTCCCCGGCACACTACTGAGGAGCGCTTGATTTTCAGACAGCCACACCTGAGGGGCACTTGTCATCTAAAACCTCAACAGCAGAGGGGTGCTTGTTTTGTTGACAAGCACCACTGTTGAGCACTTGTTTTACAAAACGCTCTGTGGTGGTGGAGGGGGGGGGGGGGTGTGTTTCCTTAAATACCAGGTTCTCTTAACAACCATTTGTTCTCTGTTGCTGTACAACCACTGCGGGACCAGTGATTCAGTTAGGAGGGGCATTAAATTGCAACAGGGGGAAGGAGTATTACTTAATCTGTTACTTAATCCATTACTGCATTCAAAATTGAAAGCACATAAGTATTCATTAAGCAGAATGCCACCTTTCAGAGTGCTATAGTATTGTTATTGAAATATTTCTGTGAAAGCAGCATTTTAATTTAAAACGTTACGGTCGGGTAGATTAATCTATAATAAATCAAAAGCTGTTGTTTTAGAGGCTGATCATTGTCAAATCTTCTGCAAAGTAACAAGTACAGCTCTCAAATAAATGTAAAATGTAAAAAGTGCAATGCTTGAATGAATGTACTTAATTTGGCACATGTACGTGTTTTTCAATTTTTTTTGCGACGTTTTCACTCACATGAACCAAGAAATATGTCGTTCTGTGCAGGAAGAGCCCTGAATGTCTGCGGTGACGGTGGATCCCAGGAGTCAGTGTTGGAGGTTTATTGTGTCTGAATTCCGGCAGTGACAAAAAAAAAAAAAATGATACAATTAAAGTGAAATATCACTGTGACCTTTGACCTGGCAGAGCTGAGGGAGTGCTTGACGTATAGAATCAGCAGGAAAACAAAGAGCCACTTGCTGTGCAGAGAGAGCCCACAGAAGTGCACTTGTTTTCTTGCAGCACAGCCTTTGAGAGGCTCTTAATTTTTGGACTGGGACAGCTGAGGGGTGATTGTTGTGCACAGTCGCGGGTGAGGGACGCTTGATTTATGTGCACACACCGCCGGGGGGGGGCACTTGTTTTATTATTTATTTTGTGTGTGCAGTGCCTAGGCCTGCCCCAGTGGTAAACAGATACATCTGAGCAGGGCTTGATTTTTCAACAGCCGCACCAGAGAGGCACTCGGAGCCTGTAACCCCAGTACAGTGGGGCGCTCGTTTGGTTGACAGGCACCACTAAGGAGCACTTGTTCTGTGGACAAGCATAGGTGAGAGGCGCTTGTTTCGGGGATCGTTACCGCTGAGATGCGCTTGTATACAGTCGACAATGACAAGAGCTTGAGAGAGGGAACAGGTGCCTCCGGTGAGCACTTTTTGCAAACAGGCCATTGCTGATGCAGCTGTCCACATGATCAATTTTTCTTTGAAGAATGGCCACATGAGAATTTCATATCAGGAAAAAGTGTGAGAAATACACAAAAACCTTAGCTTTTCCTTCAAGTGAGGTAAAAAGAAAACCAAAATGATAAGCAATTAAGCCTTGCTATTTTTTGATTATAAAACACTACAGTGATGCAAAAGCACACGTTACAGCTCAGAAAACCTCCTACGTCACTTTCAATATAACTACTTGTCCTGAAACGCAGAAACGCTGAACCACGTCGTCTGCAGAGTAATTAAAGAGGTCATATGTTCGCTTCTACACATGGGAAGTTAGCGGGAAGCATTTTGATCACGAGCTCCTGGATAGTAGGCAATTCACACTTTACAAATCAAAGTAAGAATAAACTGCGATGCTGCACTCAAAACTCAGGTTCAAGAAGAAGGTGTGCAGACTCAGGCCCCCACGGTCTCAAAAAACAAAAATGAAAAAAAAAAAGATCTTTAATGCATGTCTGAAGTGCTCTAAAGGATAAATGTATATTCAGCTAACCTACCCTGTATAAATAAAGTGAGTAAATAAACTGAATTTTTTTACTGCTCGGAGAAATTGTAAGTAAAACATAAGAGAAATACAATGAATGGAAAATAACTAAAAATCCATATAACCCTGCAGGAGCTGTGTCTGACCTGTTACCCCCCCGAAGAAGGATTTGCATGTTTTGCTGAACTGCCTTTCTCTAGATGTCGTATTCCCCCAAGTAAATGATTTTTACTGCTCTGTTACTGAAATTATTGACACGAATGGATGATATCAAATTAGGCCGCTGCCCTCCCATGGTAATACTAATGCCTTCCAGACAGGATTGAAAGCGCTGATAAATGAGCTGCTGTATTTTCAGTGAACTCTGACGTGGCAATTTCAGTCCCTGTCAGATCGACAGCTTGTCTTTTGTTCAGTTCGCCATTATTCGAGCCAAGTGCAACTTTTTTATGCACCTTTTTTCATTGAATGAAATTACCACTGTGTGCGAGTTAAACCACATAAATAACTCTCCTGGTAGTGACGGCAGAGTTAAGGACACACTCTGAAAAGGTCAAAATAGCTAACGCCACTATAATCACCGCTTGTATAATGACAAGTGAAAGGAGTCGATTGTAGTTTGGGTGTTTTTTGGGTGTTTCAAGTTCCACCGCTCTCATAGTGTCGTTTTCAGCCGTAGCAGGAAACTAGCAGGTTAACTAATGAAAATAAGGGATCATTTAGCAGCTAAAGAGCCAGATAGTTCCCTCAGTAGTTGTCAAAAACAAATTTTGGACAAACACGACTCTGAATGACTGATAATGTTGCTCCGTAACTGCACAATGCACAAAATGAGCAACTTTGCTAACAAGTTTGCCATATCAACATAAAAGGTGACGATATGTCAGAGTTGCGTGCCGACCAGACACAACTGGAGTCATGTAGGTTTCCATGGCGATATTGACAGACAGCCAGACAAGCCAACGTAGTGCGTCCTCACAGGAGAGGAATCGCTTCAGCAGCCTCTAAAATTGCATTTCACCACTACTACAATGTGACTGAGATGAAAGTGTGTGTGTGTGTGTGTGTGTGTGTGTGTGTGTGTGTGTGTGTGTGTGTGTGTGTGTGTGTGTGTTAGCTGAGCTGAGGGAGAGGATTTGAACACAGATCGTTTCACAGTCCTGAAACACCATTAGGCATGAGCAATCAGATCACGCAGACAAGTTCAGGCAAAATTGGTGACAGAGGGAGAGATAAGAAGAGGAAGGGGTGATCAGTTTACACAGATAGGTGTGTGTGTGTGTGTGTGTGTGTGTGTGTGTCTTTACATGACCTGTCTCCAGCTTTTTAGCTCCAGTAAATAAATGATAAATTCTGGGACTGAGTACAAATACTAGAACTGTGGGCAGGTCTGGCTTAATTCCCATCAGCGTTTGTGAAATTATCTTTTATTCTATTTGTTTGTACTTTGCTCCTGAAATTGAAAAAATAAAGGAAAGATTTAATAACCACTTGGTTAAGAAACATATTGTTTAATAATCAGGCCTGCAAACACATGTTGGAGAAAACAGAATTTTCATGACGCTCAGTACTTCTCTTTAATAATCAATACTGTCCATAATAAGACACATTGTCATGTATTAAATAAGATTGTTGTTGCAGAAAGTAATGTGTTTTCGTTAGTGCATGCAATTCCAGTTCAGCATTTACCTTTTGTTTTATTCATGTCTGATATAGGTGTCAACATTTTCAGAGCCCATTTCATGTATTCCCACACGTGCAGTGCTTTTTGACCCATGTTACAGGACATTCAGAGTCACAGACTGTCATTTTCAGTGGCTTCTCGCTGGCTCAAGGAACCTTCATCCCAGAAATAATAGCTCTGTTGCACACAGCTCCAAGGGTGCCACTGCAGCACAAAGACGTATTGATGGAGCTGAGTGTGGGCTCGGCACCTGAAATGAAAGACGTAATGTAAAAAGATTACCTTCTAATATTGTTAATTCAGCAGAGAGTAGCCATGCATCGATTAGAGGGCTCCTGGGTGCAAACTGTGTGTGTTTGACCTGGGGTGTAACGCTGGGAATATTTTATGTCCAAGATCCAAGCCGTCACAAGTTCAGTGCCCAGCTCAATGGCTCTTTGTCAGGGTTCATGACTGTTGGTGGAAACACTGGTGGCCTTACAGCAACAATCATTACCTCCCCACAGCCTATTCAATTCCCAGTGGAGGTTTTGTATTCTGCACAAACACACAAGTCATTTTCAGACAAAAAAGAGGAATCCGTGTGCACCACGAGCTCTCCTCTGCCTGTCACATTGCTGTGCGTGGGTTAAAGGTCTCTGCTCACCGCATGGCGTACACCTTAAATGCCCAAGATTTCTTACCTAGCACTGTCCTCTGACTTCCTCTATACAGATGGTGGTTATTGGATTAAATAATTTATCAGCCTGGGTCAATAAAGTGGTCTCTCTTCCTCTAGCTGGAACAAAACCGAGTAGACATTTGCACACAAGTATAAGCACAACCATGCACACACACACAAGCCAACAAACAGGAAATGTAGGAGAAAATGAGGGAAGGCAGACAGAACAAAAAAGGGGAGAGCATTGAGACAGAGGACAAAGGAGGAATTTTAACCTTTAAATAACACAGATCAATTCAGTAACTGTAAACTGTTCATGTGTCACTTTAAATAATAAGGTATAAAAAAAACACACACACACACGAAGAACATGTTATAAGTAATTTCAACATACGGCTCTGGAAGAAATTAAGAGACCACTCCAAATTTTCATCAAGCATCAAACAACCAAACAACAAAAGAAGGACATATTATAAGAATTAAAGAATACATTTATGAAATACAGCAGTTGTCAGGAAGAACATTACGCCAAAATACAGTAAAAGACAAAGTTCTTGCCGGAATTATTTAAAAGTACAAAACAAATGACTGTACGTGTTTTGCTTTGAGACTACATCGATCAGCCAAAACATCCAGACAGCATGACACCCTCAGCGTCCCCATCTGCAACAAGCTGCGATGCTCTGTGTGTTCTGACTCCTTTCTACCTTCCCACCTTTGAACTTAATTCACGGGGTCATAAAATTGCTGATTAAAGTTAATTCCTGACACTGAGCAATTGAGGCTGGTAGCTACAGAATACTGTCAGATTGAGTTTGCCTGCATTTAGGTCAAGTACTTGGCAACGTCTAACTAATTCAGTTTTATTTGTATAGCACCATATCATAACATAGTTACATAGCACTGCACCAACAAGACAGTAGCCTCAAATCCAATCACACGGACGTCAAGCTGTGTGTGTTTTCTCACGTAGAAATCTTATTTGTAGGAGAGACAATATGCAATTTTTTTTCTTATTTTCCATAGCTTCACTTCAAGCTACTACGACGAGTGTTTTACATGACGAGCTGTCTGTGTTCTCACGCACCACCATCTTTTCCAAGTTTCGCCCTTTAGTCTGGAACAGCTGATACCACACTGCACAGTCTCTGTCTGTCAGCTCTATCAGGCCGCCGCCTCCGACTGCAGAACTTGAGGAAGGCTTAAGTAAGACAAACACTGCAATCCATCTATTTCCTCCTCACGCTGCTAACAGTCTTCACCCAACAGCTGGTAACGCTCTGTACTCAGGAGGAAGGTCTATTCATCTCACTCTCATTCGTCCGCTCTTTCTCTCCCCGTGATATTTTTCACCCTTTTTCTCCCCTCTGTCTTCAGGGGTGCTCTTTTCATCTTGACCTCTCAGCCAGTTAATCTCAGGTCATTAGACAGCCATTTGTCAACGCCCGGACATCAAGGAGTGTAAGGTCTGCCGGCCTCGCTCTCTCCACTTTGGATTTGTCACTCTCTCCTCTCCTGTCGCCTCTCCGCTGCTCTGTCGGCAGGCCTCAAGGCCCTTTTCTCATCTTTCCCCTCTCTCGTTCTCCCCAAAGTGCTGATGGACAGAAAACTACAAGCCAGGCCTGAGGGAAGGCTGTGAGGCAGGAGAGAGAGAGAGAGCCACAGGAAGGGAGAAACAGGGAAAGAGAGATGGGTGGAAAGACTAAATGGTAGATGAAGCGGCGGAGTGCAAGAGAGGCTGGTAGAGAGAAACAGTGGCGGAGATAGGTGGAGAGAGCGCTGGACTGACTGAGAAAGTCTGAAACTATATTATAAGTGGTGACAAGTTTAAAAGAGGGGCCGACTGGGACAAAGAGAGAGACAAAAATATGTATTTTAAATGCTTGCTGTGTAGAGTTACATCCTGACTTTGCATTCCTCTGAGAGCACCAGAAGACCAAAGTGTGTCTACAGTGTTAACAGCAGCAGAATCTATGCACTTCAAGACAACACCAGTTGGTTTTGATAGGTACACCAGTGCTGTTTTTCCCGTCTATTGATGTACATATCAAGAGCATTTTGGACCCAAGGGTTGAGTAACAGTTCATTTCTGCATTAACGAATAAAGCTAGCATTATTCTATGTTTTTGTTTTCCGCAGAAAGACCCAAATCAAGAATGTGTTGGTTAGCCTCTCAGTACCTGTCTGTTTCCCATTTATTCACATAAAGTGTGAAATGAAGCACCCTGTGTTGCCGTCTGTGTTCCCCTCCTCATCTCTGTGGCCATATGGCTGCATCCATTCTGTGTCTCAGTGCATTTAATCTCAACAACAGTGGGGAATGCGGATCATTTCAATTTTTTCTGGGAAATTTGCTCGTAGTGTTAAAACTGTGTCCTGCAGCTGCAACAGTGAATGTCAGAAACATCCTGGACCAGGAACAACATGCCTAATAAATAATGTGACATTTAAAGTTGGATCTCCTAGTCAAGAGGGCAGTTCTCTCCTGATCTTTCCTTTATACTGAAGATGTAAATCTTTAAAAAGGGTCACGCATATATAGTTACAGCAGCATGGATCTTGGGACGCAACCCCGCCTTGTGGGTTTAGTAACATATATATTTAGTATATAAACATAATTTGTAGAAGACTTCATTTTCTTGTCTGCTCTGTTTTTCGCTGCCAAAATACAAACTCTCCTGTCATCTCAGATTCAGCCACCCGCTCCGGCCCTGCAGTAACCCCTTTCCCTCCTTTCCCATCACCTGGCCGTCCCTGCCCACCTGCTCACCTATTCCCACTTTCCCTCATCAGCCCTGCTGTGTATATATATATCAGCTTATTTCCGTACCTTCCCTGTCAGAATCACTGTTGTGTTTACACCTTTTGTTCTGCCTAGCTGACCTGTTTTCAGATAAGACTCCCTGGTTTTGACTTTTCCCTCATTCTGACCACGCATAGACGTGAACTTCTACCTAACCTTCTTGTCTCTGATTCGTGCATCTGGGTTCAAACCTGTTGATCTGCAGAGCCTTTACAGTTTCACAGGAGTCTGTTTTAATGGTAGGTCTTGTAATGTACTGTAATAATACTGCCCTTTGTACTTGAACCGTTTTAACTGTCCCTCTCTTTTCACTATTCCTCTTTCCTCCTCTTACTGCATTTCCATACCTGACCTTCCTCTCCCTCCTCAATCCTTCCCTCCCTCCTCCTCTCCATCATTTATTGACCCTTTCATCAATGTGTCCTGCCAACACTCACCCCACCCTCTGATTCCCTTTTTTGCCTCCCTGCTCTAATTGTTCCCTCGTTTTGCCTCTGTCTTAGGATGGAGTAGAGTCTGTATTTGAGGGAGTTTAATGTCCACCCAAGTAATAAATTCTGGAGCAGCCAACTAATGAATTATTCAATTAGAGGACTGCCATTGGGGTTGAGCAAAAAGAGAGAGAAGGGGAGGAGGATGGGAGAGAGACGGAGGCAGGTGATGGTGAATGCATCAAGCTGAGAAAATAAGAGACAAAAGAAATAAAGGATAAAGAAAGAGAAATGCAGAGGTTTAACTACAGAGATAAATAAAAGAGCAGGAATCCGTGCACTGGTGGCAGCAGGTGTCGTGACCTCACTGTGGGGTCTGAAAAGGAGATTGTCAGCGAGCTCAACTCTAATCGCTGTGGTCAAGCGCTTCCTTCGCCTCGCCAATCAGCAGGAAATGAGTGACCCTGAGACTGTGCGATAAACGAGACACAGGGCATCAACCAACAGGAAAGCTGTGTCCGTGCTTTCCTCCAGTAATAATACAGTAATTGGATATTTTACAGCAATTCCATGGACAGAAAAAGCTGGTGTGACAAAGACATTTTAGACTGGCTTGTAGTTTTAGGCCGGTTTTGCTCTTAGACAGCTTTACAAAAATAAAGACTCACCTGGCCAGACAACTTAGCCACCGCCACCCTGCCACCAGGCTTGCTCATAAACGTTACAGAGGGTTAACAGGTGGTTTCTTTTAAATCTGATCGCAGCCATTCTCAACGTGATTATCACTGTAACAACCAACAGAGTTTGGTTATGTTAAAGAGTAAGATCACTTTGTCTTCCTGCAACAACTCGACTTCTCACAAGATTTCAGAGCTTTCAGAGACGTTCTGTCTCTGGTTAAACAAACAGGATCGTACTCTTTAACAGAACGGTGTGTCTCTGTAGGAATCCTTTCCATAATGTTGAAACACACAATCTGAACCAGTTAGCAGCTAAAACAAGCAATTGCTCCAAAAAGATATTGCAGCCTGTTTGCAGATGCCGGCGGAGGCAATCTACAGGACCAAATCCACATCTTTTGTAAGTATTAGTCATTTAGGCCCAAAACTTTGTAAAAAATAAATAAAAATAGGGCCCAGATTTAAAAATGCCAACGTTTCCCTTTAACAAAGTTGTGATTCTAACCTCAACCCCAAAACCTAACCAAGTTGTTTTTGTGCCTAACTATCCGCCGTTGTCCTGACCTCCATATTGACCTTATTATCTTTGTTCTGCAAAGAATCCCTGTCAAAATGTGGTGGAATCCCTGTGACTAGGCCTCTGTTTACATTATTTACAGCCAACAGTAAGTGCAGATAATCTTCTTTAAACCGCTGTCTTGTGGTAAATCACAGTGGTGCCTCAGCAGGTATTGGAAGGGTAAAATTTGGTACCTTTTTGTAGCACCTTGTACATTGTTTTCTTTCCCTTCTAACCAGCCCCATAGGCACCTCACGTAATGAGATTCTGCAGGCGTCCCCTCCTTTTCAATTTTTCATACAGTGCCAACAAAACCAGCCTGAGCTGCTTTTCGTATAAGTTTCTAGAAATTACCATGAGATCACACTGCGCTGCTTAAGATCTCCCCAGCTGTGACGGATTTCTCCAGGTTATTTGTTCACTATCTCAAAGTGATGCAGGAGCTTCTGCATTGTGTATCGCGCTTGGGTTCTTAGAGGGCTGCACTTCCCTGCACAGCGAAGCCAAGTACAGAAAGCCTGTCAGAAGAAGGGAAGGAGATGAGGGGGAGACGGAAAAAAAAGGGGGAAAGAAGGAAGTTGAAGTGAGGGAGTGGAGAAGGCAGACAGCTAAAAACAGAGAGGGAGTATGGAGGAGAGATTGCACGGAGGGATGGGTTCAGGCAATCTGCGAGGGGTCACACCTCCATCTCTCTCTTCATCTCTCTAAATACGGACACGTGAGATGGATGGAGAGGCCTCGGTAAACGAGCGTGACAACTACCATGTTTCAGTGACTCCTCTGTCAGTTTCAATCTGTGATGGAGTGTGTGTTTGTGCGTTTTATCTGCGTGTACGTGTTTGTACACGTGTGCACGGGAAGACGGTAAGGACGCCGTGTGTGAGCGGATGGAGTGAAACGCACACACACACACACACACACACACACACACACTCATACAGGCTGATGTATTGAGCTGTTATGAGTCCTTGGTTTGACGTGATGCCCGGCCTCAATTTTCACCCTCGAGCTTTGGTGTCCATCATTGCAATATCCTCTATTTGTGAGTGTGTGTTGGAGTCCGGGTGCAGCGGGATCTGTGTGTCCGTAATATTTGTGTGTCTGTTGTTGTGGCAGTCGAGGTGGAATGAGGGCAGCGAGGAGGAGGGGACGTGGAGCTGACAGTAGCTTGACAGAGAATAAAGACATCTGAAGGTGTGAGACGACTTAAAGGTTTCTCTGAAGCTCATAAGTCATTTTGAAGCAGCCTGTGTGGCCATGTGGATCTCCCATCTCATCCCTGTGGCCATATTTCTGTGGCCATTTTGTGCCTCGCTGCTGCGTGTAATCAGCGGATTTAATCTCAGCTACAATATGGAATGTAGATAATATCTGTTTTGTCCTTCTTCTAGCTGCGACAGTAAATGGCAGACACATCCCGCAGCGAGGAGTGCAAGGAACAATGCCACACTGTATTGATCCCCAAAGAAATGTCCATGTTCGTTGTGCCTTGCTCATGGAGCCTTCAGCTTGTCCAACCACTGAAAGCTGCAACGTCTGGTCAAGAGGACAGTCCGTTACACCAGGGAGCAAAACTGCTGAAGACAACTGAAGGAGAGATTTACCAAGATTGTTTTGAATATTTGAAGCTGAGAAGGGTTTGTCTGCTATACAATTATGAAATTAATAGGTCTGTTGTTCTTCTTAAATTTGTAAGACTCGCCACAGCATCTGAACACTTACTCATCCCCAGTAATTGGTTCAGCTTGGATGTGTTGTGGATTTCTTTGTTGAATCTGTCAAATAAGTGAGAGTATCGAAGAATGTCTTTGTATCCGTATGTACAAGAAGAGACTTGTGCTAAATACTCACTTGGCTGTAGTGACAGTTTGTGTTGTTCAGCTGCTCGCATTACGAGACCAAGACATCCAGCAATATCAACAAGTACAGTATCAAGAAGTGCAGGGGGGCGATAACACTGTCTTGCAGCACAGGGTCACATGGCTCTATAATGATCTTGCTTATTTGCAGATTCAAAAAAATGTGTCGACTACAATACTGTTTGTGTAATGACAGTAACTGCGACTTCTTCTGCTTCAAACTGCAACGCCTGTCTCATTACCGACAGCTTGGCTTGACGTGACACAGCTGTGCTAATATTAGCATCACTATTTACACCAGCATTTCTTCCTTCAGCATGCAAAAACTGCAGTCCTGACAAGTGTACACCTGTCAGTTATTGTTAGTAGTTAGATGCGTGCGCCGACAAAATCAAAATGTCAACCGTGAGCAGGGTCGGTTAACGCAAATAACCCTTTCAGAGTTACCGTGGTGTGGCCAGCATCTACAACCCTGCCCCCTCTAATATAATTGGCCAACACATGTCCAATATTGTGTACAGCTGCTGTCGCAACGTGGTAGCCGGTGCCACAACTCTGGTCCGCGCCTCTTCAGCAGCTGGGCTTCTTCCTTGACTGCGGCAGCGTCGTGCACGGACATGAAAGCATAAGCCCTGCACGCCTGCCACGTTTCCATTGTGAGAGGTTTGCTAAAATCAACGCTACGCATTTACATAGCGAGGCTGAGCACAGAGTACGGTTTGACTTTGTTGAGCAACATCTGACCGGGGAATACTTGCAGTTTGTGTTGAGCTCGTATCTTTCAGTCACCCCTTCGTGAAGCAAAACTGATGCAACGAGATACCACCCCTCACAGCCGGGTATTGTTACACATGATCAAAAGCCAGGCCCTCTCTCTTTCTCTTAACTGCCTCTTTCTTTCTTTTTTACCTCCTCCTCCTCCTCTGCCTCTGTTCCTCAACCTTCCATTCCCTTCACATTGACTCAGCTTATCTCTTTTACTTTTCTCTCTCCCACCCTCTCTTTCTCAACCCCCACCTCCCTGAGTGATGTTAAACTCCCCATAGTACAGCATTGTCTGGCTTTGATCAAAAGCCAGCCGCTCTCATTCACTCTGCCTCTCTCAGAACCTCTCTGTGCCTTCGCTAATACTTAATGAGTGCTGTGGGCCTCGTTTGCCTCACACTTTACAGACACACTGCCCTGTCACACTTTCGCAGGTGACGTGATGGATAAAGTGATGCAAGACGAAATGCGGCAAGAACAAGCGCTCACGTGCAGCGTTAATGAGAGATGCCGCGGCCGAGCATCACTGCTGTCCTCTGCTGTTCTCCCACAACCTCATCACATAGGCATAACGCCACATCCTAAGCAGTACCTGGACTTTGACTGAGAATCTGGCTTGTGTGTATATATATATATGGCTCAGACATTCAGCCGGTAGAACATTGGAAATCATATTAGACAGGAGAAACCCTGCGCAGCCTTTGATTATCATGAATATACACAGTCCTGTTTGCCCTGTCTGAGCTTATTCCGCAGGTGTCTGGGGCTTTTCAAGAAATTGTATTACAACCCTCCATGAGGCTATTTGTGCGTTGGTGGGAGTTCACGAATTCACATCCAAACTGGCGTGTCAATATCAAGTAGACCTGCTATATCACACGCAGACGTGGAATGTTTTGACTCCAGACCAAGCTCATTAACATGCTCAGACACGCACTCGCTAACAGAATATTCATTTGGAAAACCTTTGATAAATATCCTCGAGCAAGTTAGGTTAGGGGATGTTAATCTTCTCTGATTGTCTTTGAAAATCATTTACTCAAACAGATTTCTTGTCAAAAACAGGATGTAAATCGCATGTTATAAACATTGCAAACCCTGTAAAGGAGCAAACTAATTGAATCTGATTTTGGGGGGTAAAAGGGAGTTTTTGAAGATTAAAACAACAAAGCCATTCGTTCTTTGACATTTCTATATATATGTTACTCTTTGAAGGACACCGCAGGTACGTCCTCTGTGTCTGGTCAGATGGTTATCGGTTGCTGGTAAACATCACATGAACTGGACCGATGAACAAGCCACTGCAAGATGCAAATAACAAAAGCAAAGCATGTTAGTTCTTGTTACCAGTGTGCACATGTTGGACGTGTTGCCTGAACTCCTCTGTAGATGGTCTCATTTGGAGAAGAAGTGCTGTTCATCCTGGTAGCCGTCGGTCTACTGCAGGGGTTCTCAAGTCCTAAAAGTCCACTTGCAAAATGTCGACGGCGTCCAGAAACGTTGGATTGAGCGTCTTATATTTAGGTTCTAAAAACTCCAGAAGTGAGCACACAAAACATACTTCTGTATTATTGGGAGAAGTGACTCCGTACTCAGTTTGGTCCAAAATGGCAAAAGTCTGGTGTTGCAGTGCCACTTTACCACTCTTCACAAAGCCCAGCTGTTTCATTGAATATGATGCACACTGATCTTGTGCTTCTCTCAGACAAAATGAGTGAGCGTTTCTCAGTCTGCTCACCCTAAAGTGCACTTTCAACCATCATCCAAGTGCAGCAACGACCCTGAAAGATGACATGCGAGGCGAGGTGATAGCAATGTGTCATTTGGTCAGGTTGCATTGAAACGTTGTCATGGGTCCGGATTAAGTTTTACGTCAGTCCAAATTTGGGCCAGGGTCTGCCTCTTGAGTATGGGGCATGGGGTCTAGGGAAAGGACACGCCAAGGTGAAGGCTGTATCCTTTGAAGCAGAAGGTCGCTCACATGAGCCTCACTGCCGCATTGTTAGGAGCTACATGTAGACAACAGCACAGAATGTGATTCAGCCATTTTGTTGTTTTAGCCCACGAATTAAGACTTCTGTGTGTGTGTGTGTGTGTGTGTGTGTGTGTGCGATCGCATTTTTCAACGTGATGTTTTTATGTCTTTGAAATTTGTTGAAGTAAATCATCGCATTTTAATTATCGCTGCCCGCAGGATTCACTCTCTGCTTTAGCAGTATGACCCAAACTATTACTTTTCATAAATCTATTGCTGAGAATGTATTGATTTGCCAGAGGTGGCTGACCAACTGAATGCTGGTCACACACACTATATACTATATACTATTTGCACAGGATATGAGACCACCAACCCTCTATTTTCTTTCGGGCTTCTCTAAGAAAATGGGTTAGTTTATTTCTTAGATTCCAGTTGCTTTCCCTCTATTCCTTCTATTTTTTTTCTGTCTTTTCAGTGAAAAAAGTCAATTACAGTAGACACTGATAAGACCGGACAAACAAAACACTGATCTGGTGTTTGTTTTCTCCCGTTAGATTCCATCTAACCAGTTTCTTACGCTGAGACAGATACGCTGCCCTCACATCATCAACCAGCTGTGTGTGTAAGTTACATTAACGAGTCTCTCTCTCGCTTTCTTCCTTTCATTTCTTTTCATCGGGAAAAAGAAATACAGCTATTCCACGTTCTCATCTGCCCTTTGCTTTTCCTCATGCTCATGCTGTCACTATGCATAGTGCTGAATTAGACTTAGCTCTTTTTGACAGCCTGTGCGATTTTTAAGCTAGTTGTATTTCACTTTAATCCATATGGTTCTTGGTGTATTTGTGTTTTCCTGCATTGTCAGTTCACAGTCACTCTCCCCCTGACCTCAGCTGCTCGCCAACACCAACAAGCAGGCCATTTCTTCATGCTGTCAAACCTCATATTATGGCTGTGACTGGAAATACAATGCGTTTTTAAAAAGTGGAATAAACATTTCACGATTTTGCGATATACACATTAAGTACAGAGCTGGAAATGGGACGTGGTTAGCCTAGCAGAGGGAAACAGCCACTCTGTCCGATGTGTATAAGATGCCTACCAGCAGCTCCAGAGCTCGCTGATTAAATAACATGGTATATCTTGTTTGTATAATCCGTACATAAACAGAATGTAAAAATGGCAGTTTGTGGATTTAATGTGAGTTACATGGTGGAACTATTTCTTGATGAACAACCGTTAATCCATTCAATTCACACAGCATCTCTGACAATAATACTTGCCACAGGTGAGCAACGGTTATGGTACGGGACTCTGTACCGGCACCATGGTACCAAACCTGGCAACCTCACTGCTGACTCAGCTGTTGTTCCACAGGGAATAGTTACAGCGTGCTTATTAAATGTTGGTTTATTACTTTAAAACATAAATGAACAGGATAACTGTAGCACCAGGCTCATGTCGGTGCTGACATCCAGAGTTTAAACTTCTCACCTTGCTGCAGTGATGTAGACGTGTACTCCAAGAGGTGTGGTCAGTACACCGTGACACTGCCGAATGTGGCAATGGGACTGGGTGCACGTTTTCAGGGTTGGCTCAAACCTTCCAGAGGAACTACCAAAAAACTCCTGTAAATAATACATTTCTCCTCTGTCCATTTGTCTAGACTGGCTACGTTCAAATCGTTCATATTGTCCCCAAAATATGGCTAAGTACACAACTTTCATTTAGTTAGTAAAGTGTAAATAGAGTAAATAGTAGGCTATTTGCTATTCACATCCACTTTCCAAGACTACAGGGAGCAAGTGAAAATATAGATTTTCAATGGAGTAAATAGAAATCCTGCTTTGTGAGAATTTAAAACATACATTTGCATAAAGCATTGCCTTTAATTCAACAAGGGAGAGGAGCATTTCCACTGGCATAGGCAAAGAGCGCTCAGCTGCAGGCTGTCAGCCGAGTTAGAGAGGAAAAGTTAAAGACTGCTGGCATTAAGCACAACTTGTCCTTTGGTACGTGCACACAAACACACATGGCAGGACACACACAGGGTTAGCATTACTGGCTGGAAGCTGTCAATGTGACATAGGGGTGAAGAGTTTAAGACACAGTCTCCTGGTCTTTTGACACACAGAGGAACTAACAATATATACACTGATGACTGCACACACACATTCAAACTGACAGACACAATCACAGCCACTCGGACACACACACACACACACACACACACACACACTGATCACTGATTCATCGGAGATCTGCTGGCAGGTCTCAAGTAGAAGAAGTAATACGACTGCTGTCACTGGCATCCTAAAAAGCTCCCCACAAACACACACACACAGAGAGAGAGAGAGAGATGCTGACAGAGATTGATTGGATGAGAGGAGGAAGGCTGTTAAGTGTGTGTGACATTAGAGATCACCTAGGAGATGGGGAGGCCGCACACACACTCACACACACACACACACACACACAGATTGACAGGAACCAGAGCGGAGCCATGCCAAGGCAAATGAACCCGTCTGAAATGCAATTCCCATGGTCTTATAAACACACACACAAACAGACCAGCTGAGCAGTCCATGCTTTCTCATTTCTACGGACGGACGGATGGATGGATGGATGAATGAATGGATGATGGGGAGGAGGGAGGGGATCAACGAAAGTGATGGAGGGTAGCAACTAAGGACAGTAGGGAAAGGATGAAAGGGAGGACACGAAAGAGGAAAAGAAATGGATAAGGAAGGAGGAAAGGCAATGATGCGAGAGTGAAGAAGCCAGGTGGGATCTGCAGATGATAGAGAGAGAGAGGGAGGGATGAAAAGATGATGCGAGATTGTGTGTGAGAGCTATATTAGACAGAGCAGGGTGGCTGGCTATGGCAGGGGGAAATTGGTGTGTGTGTTGCTCTGGTGGTTGAAATTGGTGTCGGCAGGACCCTAAATGGCTGTTTTCCTGCCTGACAGAAGATAAGAGTGTAAAAAAATGTATAAACAAGGTAGAGAGATCACAGGAGAGAGGAGGGGGAGCGAGAGAGACAGAGGGAAGATGAGGAGAGCAAGGGAGGAGGTGGAGGAGGTGAAGGGGTGGAAGGGAATGAAGTAAGGATTCCCGAAGGGGAGATGAGCGGAGAGGAAAGATGTAAAGAGGAGTGGGGAGGAGAGGAGAGGATGTAAAAGTAAAGCGAAGGAAAAGAAAAAGGAGGAGCAGAGAGAAAGATGAGAAGAGCAAGGGAGATAGTGGAGGAGTGGAAGAGAGGGACATGAGGATGCAAAAGAGGGAGAGGAGAGATGTAAATAGGTGACGAGAGGATTAAGAGGAGAGATTTGAAGGGGAGAGGAATAAAAAAGAAAGGGCAGGAGAGCTGAAAGGAGGAGATGAGGGCGAGATAAGAAAAGAGAAGGGATGAATGGAGTAAAGTTATGTTGAAAAACAATACTCCTAGTTTAGCGGAAATATGATTTTTCTGCTTTTTATCCTCGTAATCATCGAACGACCCCTCAGGTTTGTTTTTCCATCGCTTCAGGAGTGCTGCTGGTCCAAACTGCATTTTCGAGGCTTTTCCAAAAAATGGAAAAAGGAAACATTTGCACACTTGCATTTCCTTCGTGGTGAGCGTGTAAAGACACGGAACTTTAATGCTGAGACGCTGGTGTGAGAAGCTTGAGGGGAGAGGCGGCGGCCTGTGACAGGGTCAGAACCAATCCCACGATGCATTGTGGCATGAGCCACAAGGAAAAGCTGCCCGGTGTGTTTCTCTCTGTCGGTTACTTATGGCGTTCGGTTACGTTATTCCAATCAATTTTGTCCCGGCAACCATTCGCCACCTCTGCTGAAAGCAACGCAGCCCACCTTTAAAAACTAGACACCCATATGATGTACTGGTTGTAAGGCAGGGGGAAAATAAGAGGAAAAATTGGTGCTTTGCCTCTCTTTCTGCGGCGGCTAGATTGCCCTTCACAGTCTAATGAGTTCTGAAGGAGTTGAGCATAAAATGGAGGGAGAGACATTCACAGGCCAGCAGGCTGACTCATAAATAACACACCTGAGAGCAGAGGAGGGTGGGGAAGGGGTGGGCAGAGATAGGGAACCTTTAAAAGTAGTGAAATATATACATCGATGTAGCAGAGTGCAAAAAGAGAGGGGGAGAAAAAACACTCTATAAATGGATAGAAGGGGAGAAGCAGCTTTTTAGAGATGTGAGTCACCTGGTACAAATACACACAAGTGCGAGTGCCAGCTGGATGGACAAAGAGTGGATTCAGTTACAAAACATTACAGATGGACACAGATATTTTGCTGTTATCTTGTAAAAACCACATAGCTACAAATCTTGGTGATTTTAAAAGCTACATTTTTTTTTATTGTTTACTTTTTGGCCACTAGGGGCTCTGAGGAACTCCATGAACAGCTGACAGACACACACCTGTGACAGATCTCCTCATATACAGTCGTCATGGCCAACATGACATTCGTAGCATTCATTTGGGATCATATTTCTGTCCATCTGAAGAATGGGAAACCAATATTCACTCTCCAATTAGCTCGGGATTGGCCTTCTCTAACTCCTGAGGGAAATATCCGGCTCCTTATCTACTAGCTTTGTCCATCTGTAGTTTGGTGACGGTCAGGTAGAGCACAGTGAGTCCTTGTACAGAAAACAGCTGTCTGCAGCTGCTGGGAACAGGTCTGATGCAGCACTGAGACTGAACCATACAGTAAAAGTTCTGTAAAAGCAAAACATTGAGCCAAGAGAGGCTTAAAACGCTTCCATAGAGCTGCAGAAATGGGTAAAAATTTCAATATCTCTTGAGTTGAGGAAATTCTGGCTCCATGCTGCTTTTAATAAACTCAAAAATGCACGGGGGTTACACTGAACCAAAGGCAGTTTTGTATATTTCCATGAAATGTCTTAAATTCAGTGTTCTTACTATGGACATTATTGATATTCAGGTGGGAAGACAGAAAAATGGAATTTGCTATATGAATGCAAACATAGATAAATAGACAAATGATTGTGTGCAAACAGAGCGAACAGACAGATAATGAGACAGGGGAGCTGTGGTATTTTCATAAGTAGTTTGTCTACATAGATGCACTCAAATGCATGCGTGAACCCAAAGGGGGAGACAGAGACAGACAGACAGACAGACAGAGGTAGAGCATGGAAATGGCCTGGCATATGCTGGGTAGTTTACATATAGCCAGGAGGACTGTGAGTCACTGAGGCAGAGCGAGCAGCAGACAGCAAGACAGACTGAGGAGGAACATGACGCTGCATGCAAACATACTCAGCGAAAACCCTGAGAAAGAAAGAAGAGACTGGCTATATTTTAAAGGTGTGCGGATAAGCTTTACAGGCCAACTGAAATTATATTGCATTTTGTTTTAGTCTGCTGCATCATACACATCTGCTGCAACGCTTAAGTAAGCCAGCCGGCAGTTGGTATAGCAAGGTGACTCACGATGTCTCACAAGATATTTATATTTCGCTTTGACAAGTCAAAATCGCATTGTATTTCCCCCGTCGAATATCGAATTAAGTCTGGACTTTACTGTAGGCCCGTTTGAGCCTGCTTTGGTCCATTGTTTTAAGGCTACCGTGAGGAAGTGAGGACAGGTAATGAGACACAGGTAATTTAATGAGGCTGGCGGGAGAAGAAGGGCCGGAAGTAAAGTAACCAAACAAAAGGGAACACAGAAAACCTACAAACTAAAACAGGAAACACACATCCACCAGAACGAGCAAAAATTAGACAGCTGTTTAACACATCTCACAAAATACACTAGAGCACACATTTGAGCACAAGTGGTTACCTGTGTTGAACAGGTTTAGATGGAGATGGAGTTACATCACTATAGGCAAACATCGCACTTTACATTTGGACATTTAATTTTCCTAGGCTTCTAGAAAAAGAGTTCCCTTTGTGCAACTGAATTTCTCTGGGCTCGGCCCATTGATGGAGACCCTCAGGCAGGCAGCCAGGCGCTCTCCTCACTGACTTCTAGCAAGGAACCTATAAATTAATCCAGTATGTAACCAATGTAACCAATAGCAGTGTCCGGTGTAGAAATGTGACCTTTACTATGTCACCAACAAAGACGGTGGGTAGAACAAGCAATGCGCCCTGCAAGAGGGGAGACCATCCACAACTTTGTGTATTAGTGTTACAGACAGAAGTAAATGGCTCGCAGAGACAAACATGGGCTCGCCGGTTAGCGCTGCTTCTCTAGTTTAAGAGGACAAAACGACGTGTCTCTAACTCTAACCATTATAGAGGAATTATGTGTTAAAGACAACGTGATTTGTGGGATCTTATACGGGTCTACGATCTCAGAGGGTTAATGCGGAGTGAGAGATGATGAGAAAAAAAACCTTGGTTCATTGTGAGACTATGGCGGAAGAAATGAATCTATTTGCGGGCCGCCATACATTACTTAATGCATGGGAAACGCTGCATTATACATATACATGCTCAATGTTTCAGAGCCCGTAGTGAAGGCGGTGCAGCAGGCTGCCGTTTGACGCACAATATTTCCGCACAGCTTGAGTTTTAGATGTCTGTCACTTTGTTTTCTCCTTGTCACAGTTACAGCTTTGCTAACGCGTCAATTCACTGACTGACAGCACACAGTGCATTCACCAAATGTGTTTATGTGCATGTTGAAGCTTGAGAAAAGCATGTATATGTGTTTTTAAATTAACGTAACGCTGCTCAGAATATGTTTTCTATCACTATAATGGGGGAAACATTGTTAATCAATGTACTGCCAAATCACA
Organism: Gadopsis marmoratus; assembly: GCA_036023855.1. Classification (NCBI taxonomy): domain Eukaryota; kingdom Metazoa; phylum Chordata; class Actinopteri; order Centrarchiformes; family Percichthyidae; genus Gadopsis; species Gadopsis marmoratus. The sequence continues at coordinate 59,266 of JAVQJF010011381.1, forward strand.
AGTTTTAATACTGAATGAAAAATGGCAATATTGACTCCCTGCAACTAGAGTGTGGTTCATTAATGTAGCACTTCCTCCACTCGAGAGAACAAAACTTTTCCCGTGAACATAATCAAAGCAATAGATGCAATTACGTTTCCCCTCAAAATGTAATTGGGAAACCAAATTAATATAAACCAAGAGGCAGGTTTGGACCATCGCTGCTCATGCTAACTGCCCAGTTCTTCTTCTCTGCTGCCTGGAATGTAAAACACATCACTTCCTGCACAAAAACGGGGATTTTGGTTTGACTTGTGTAAATGTCTGCACACATAGTTTTTTTTATTTCATTTCCTGCCATAGGATATAGGCAAAAACAGTGTCTGGACCTAAAATTGCAAGACCATACAAACATGTTTATCATCCATCACTCTGGTCTCTCATCCAGACAGACAGCGAGAGGAGGAGGCAGTGCGTACCCAGGTACATACCGTATTTTGTGCATTAGAATGATGACCAATTAAGAGGCAGCTGGGGCAGAACAATGCATAAGAAATACACCATGCAGATCTTGAGCTTTTGAGAAACTGTCTCAGCTCCCAGCAAAAGAATGAAAACCTGAAAAGGTCGTGTCAAAACTCTGCAGAAGTTAAACCCAATCTGAACTTTGATGCTGGCGATATTTGAAATACTGCCTTTCATGTTAATCTTGTCAGTTGTTAGATACTTGAGTTTTTACCTCAAAGGGCTTTCTGAGTGTATTCTGTTTAACATGCACGATTTACACCTCAAATGGGACAAAACTCCATATTTCCTGTCTGTTGTTTGTGACAAACACGAGGCACCAAGATGCAATCAACCGTGACAGAAATTGATTTAGATGTTTTCACCTCACAACCACACACTCAATTAAATTCAAAAATATGACAAAAATACATAAACCGTCCTGTCATGTGTCTTATTATGAATGTCAGTGAGGGTCTTTGGTCTATGTGTTGAAAGCTTTAGATATGAATGTCACATATGCCACATCTTGTGTATTTATGGTATTTAGGTCAATTAAAACATCTCTATCTCAGAAACTCCTCAACAGAAGCACAAACATGAATGTTAATTGACCAAATCAACAAAGTTTTCTCAGCACACTATTTCATATAGAGCAGGTCTAGACCGACTCTACGTACCCAACAATTGCCACCATGAGCAGCACCAGGAGACAGTGGCAAGGAGAAACTCCCTTTAACAGGCAGAATTATTATTACAAAATTATTGTAATAGCAATAGAATAATAGTAATACTAACAGCTCCAGTGTGTACACATGGAGAGGGAGAGGAGAAGAGAGGAACATGGGAAGTCTCCTGGCAGTTTAGGCCTATAGCAACATAACTAAGGGGGGGCTCAGGGCTCAGGGCAGGGTAATAGCGTACTATGAGCTCTTTAAGATATGATGGTGCCTGACCATTAAGGGCTTTGTAGGTGAGGAGAAGGATCTTAAATTCAATTCTGGATTTTGCATTCCTCTTGAGTGAACCTCTCCAGCTCCTCTCCATCTTTTCGTTGTCACGGTCACACAAAAGGTCAGACGAAAAGAGAGAGAATCAGCACTCAAGCACGTTTCTTTTCTCCTCTCCCCACATCGGCACAGAAGGGCTGTACGACTTGACTGAATCCCCGAATTGAGTGGAAAAGGTTGAAATGGCTCGAGGAAAAAAACAGAAAATACAACACTGGCTCCCTGACATGGCTAGTTGCTTTCCTCTGTTTTCACAAGAAAGAAAGAAAAAAAAAGAAAGCGAGAATATGTGCGCAGCAACATTTGGGATTTTGAAACCAGAGGGGAGACACAATGAAAAACACAATCTTAGTGCTGGTTTTGTAGAATCGTGTAAGATTCTTGTTTTAGTTTTTTTAATTTTAGTGACGTTTCCAAGAAAAATGTCAGCTTTGTTTGTTTGTTCTAATGTGTAACATGAGCTTAAAATATTAATAATGTTTTTTTTATTTTTTTATGACAAGACCATAGTTTCATGTCAGTTATACCTTTTCATGAGGTTTTTCATCCTGTTCTGAGTGCTACAGTAACATTTAGCTGAGCAATGTCTCAAAACAGATTTCTTTTCTCAGTTATGCACTTCCAGACTTTTAAGTAATTCACCCTCAACAAAAGCTTATAATTTGTTTAGTGCTACCTGTATAAAAGAGGGGGAAAGGTACTATTGATGTGGAAAAATGACATGACCTGGTATACATTCTAGAAACCACAGCCAATGCTGGGATGCTGCAAGAGGAGGCTAAAGCTCCAACAAGAATTACCCAACTTCTGACGCACAATATTTGGATTTCCTTTATTATTCCTGTTGCTTCCATTCTCCAGTTAATGCAATTGAATATCGCAACCCTCGATGCACTGGAACAACATGGGCGAGATCATGTTGTGCATGTCAAGCAAGATGTATTTAATGTATCTTAAGTTTGCTTCAGTACGTCAGACAGCGGCATTAAAAACAAATTGCTTCCCCTTCAAATGACCTCGTCAAGAGGTCGAGCATCGAGAGAGTTAGAGCAGTTAGCAGACTGGCAGAAAGAACCCAACCATGAAAAAGTTCCCCCCTGCATGTATATATAAGGATCTTCAGTCAGAGCAGGACTCCTGGTTGGAATATTCTGTCACTAAAGATGTAACTTTTTGTTGTTATGTGGGCCCTTGCGTCTCCCACAGCTACCAGGTGCTTTTGTGTTTGTGAGCTTCTTCTTTCAGCTCTTGCGTGCGTCGTGGAGCATCAGCGAGGAAGGCCTCCCAGGACGCTTGCCCTATCGCAGCGCTGGTGGTTTTCAGGCAGTGTAGAGCTCGGCGGGCCTCTCCCAGAGGGATGGGCCTCCAAAGCAACCTTTCCACCGGGCCACCTGTCAGTCAGCGTTATCTCGTCCAGCTGACGCCGAGAGGAAGACTCGCAGAAATAATGAGCTCCTTTAATGGTGAAAGCATGATGCCTATAATTTTTTCTTATTTCTGCAGCCCTGTCAAAGCAAACCAGGATGTCTACGGATTATTACTACAGATCTGGCTGAGATGTGGCTTGAATGTGGCACTGCTGTCACGGAACCAGCTCTGGCATAAAGCACATAGTGTTACCCGAGCATGAGCCAGATGTGGCAGTGATGGCGCCGTCTTTCTGGATTAAGAATAAATTGTTAGCAACTGTTGGTGCATACTTATCTAGTGATCTGTTTAAATATGCAAGGAGGAGTTCATCTTCTGCTTTTTAGACTTCACAAAGATCTTTGTGGGATTGAAATATTGTCTGTTTGCTAATAAATGTTCTAGATGTGAATGTATTATACGGCTGCCGTACACTAAATACATATAATACATTCTGCAGTCTTGCCTGTGTGTGTCAGCGGGCTCCTTGAAAACGCACATGAGAGAAACAACACACCTCTCCCCCCCTGCTTGTTTCCTTTCATATCTTCATCTCCTTATGTCTGCTGGTTCCCCTGTGGCCCTGCTCCTCCTCCGGCTCTCCGCAGCTTCACTCCTCCCTCGTGATTTCTGCTTCTTTTGCTTTTTTCCCCACTTTGTCTGTCGGTATGGAGCGTTTGGGTGTTTGTTTAAATAGCACGCGTGAGGATTTATGTATTTACGTACTCGAATGCAAGTTCTTTGTGTAGCTGTGTGGTAAATATTTATATGCACGTGTGAGAGATTGTGTGGGTGTGTACGGGACAGTGTATAAAATATGTGCATGTTTGCACTTGTGATCTGTGCATGTGTGCGTTCATATGTGCTGCAGGTGAAAATGTGAGTGTGAGGGGTTTGGTGTGACCTATTATATCCACAGCTGTCTCTGCGAGCGGAGAGCTGACTGCTGCATACAAATGATGTCAAAGGGCACAGAACATGCCAAGCAATGTTGATTAAAGCTGACGTTACAAAGATAAGCTTGATTAATTCTGCCACTTACCACAGGTTGACAGCCGAACAAATACTGCTGGTTCATTACGAAACGCTGCCAAGAGGGAGAACTCTCCAGCACCAAACCATGTTTGATTAATTCTGCTCAGAAAAACGGATTCCCGACTTCTGCTCTGTGTTTGCTTTGCTGGTGTAGATTCCTGATAAAACAGCCGTCATTATGTTAGCTTAAACTTTGAGCATGACCAGTGAGTGAGAAATGCTTCATCATGTGGTTTATTAAACTAAAGCAGAACTAATGAAGAAGACCACAGGTAGCATAGGTCCTTTAAGTAAATTGTTAATGGAATAAATCTCTTCTCTTGCATTGTTTTATTTTTTTATTAATGGACTCAAACTCGCCAGCCAGAACACCAGCGTGTATACACCTTGTAGTTTTGGCCATCATTGCTATTGGTTATAATAATAATAATAATAATAACAATAACCTTGTAATCACTGAAATCTGTTGCCACATCCCTAAATAGGAATTCCTCCTGGGCAAGAAACACAAGCAGTCAAGATGATCATACAGGATTCAACAAACCTCAAGCTTAGCTTAACTTGTGCGAAGAGAAAATACAGCAAACTTGTCGGAGGTGAACATCACAATTTATGTCCTGGTCCTTTCAGTTTTACCTCATCCGGCTAGACTTTGATAGCAATCCTGTCGTCTAAAATTGCATTCATATAATATTAAACACGAATGTGTTTTTGAGTGAAAATGTAAATTGCTGCATCATGGAGTATGTGGCACTGGCAACATTTTTCTAGTGAACAAAAGTGTCATAGGGATGTGGTCCGGATGGATGGTGAGATGCAGAATCGCGACATGCTGAGTGTCTCGTGATTCTTTCAGTGCTAATCAAGAGAACAATCTTCCCAGAGTTTCCTCCTTTTCAGTGAACATTTTGTAGATTTCTTTACAATCAACTTTCTGCAACTTTGCAGATATATTCATTGATGTCCTTATTATATTGATGAAAATAAATGTAATCATTAAGTGTCTTTTAATATGTTTTTTGGTGTTGCAAAATTTCTGGCATAGAAATGTAATTTTCAGAGTTGGCTCATGTTTCTTACCCTGTAGGACTTTGTGATTACGCCACTTTCCTAGCTATTGACTATCATAACCAACAGACAGACGCATGATGGCTAAAATACTGAATATAAGACTCAAGTTGCAATAAACCGGATTTTTCCTTTAATAACGTGGAACAGAACTCATAAAAAAGGCTTGGCGTGCCACAGGCAGTGCAGACCCTCAGGTAAACAGTTAATGAAAAAGCTCTTCTCTCAGAAGTTGTTGTTTTTGTCCTGAGATGGACTCAAACCCCCAAACATGAACACACAGTGTGCACTGTAACCTGCAGTGAAGTCCCTATCAGCGTCGTGTAGATCTCTAATAAAACGGTGTCATAGCACCATTGATACCAGAAGCCCATGGGTGCACGCCCACTCCGAGGACTCGAACCCACAGCGCATAGTGCACCCTAACCAGCTGAGCCCCCGTGCTCATCGCCGCCAAGTCTTGGACGATGAACAAAGCATCCTCGTAGTGCTGCTGGTATCACAGGCCCAAAGGTGCACACCCACTCCGAGGACTCGAACCCATAGCCAGATGCACAGGTTGAACCTTAACCCGCTGAGCCACTGTGGTCCTCCACAGCCGAATTTGGGCTTTTTTAATAAAGCAGCCTTATAGCACCACAGGTACCAGAGGCCCTCAGGTAAACAGCTAATGAAATCCCTCTGTCCCTCTCGGACTAAATCATCCAAATAGCAACCGGCACCTCAGGCACAGAGGCAGACGGATGGCACGGAACCAGGGAGAGACAGGGAGAGTCGGGGTGAGAGCGATGGAGGGAAACATTACAAAGAGGTGGGGGAGGATTAGAGACAAAGAGGGAGAGAAATTGAAAGATAAGGCAGGGAAACTGAATGTGTCAGTGTGTGTTTGTATACTGTTACAATGTGTTGCAGGGCGCCGTGGAACATTATATTGTACACCTAAAACATCTCAAGTGCGATAAATCACTCCATTAACAAACCCGGCTCTCCAGACAGCAGCAGGCGTTGTGAATCGGGCCTTTAAGGTGAAATAAATTTTCTACCACTTGATGTTGTAACTACAGTATGTTTGGAGCCACTTACCGCGGCTTCCACTTTGTGTTCCCACAAATGAGCAGGCCTGTTTGTATGAAAAGGGGGAATGTCACTTCATATCAGTCATTACTGGGCCTCAATGGCGGTGAGTTGTGAGTCGAGTCAATTCTTTTTAAATTGGCGTTTCAGTTATCCCAAATAGAGTCCCACAGCATGAGAATGAGATAATGCTGCAGAAGTGAGAGAAACCATTGGTGTGTAAATATTTGTGTAGCTATGTCTATACATTAAGTACACTAGAAGCAGTTTTTATGTGTTTCTTTTTATTGATTAAGTAATTTGAAAGTGTTTTAGCCACCCTAGCTGCGTGGCTATAGGGATGGCAAGGCCGGTCAGACTGAAATATATAAACAACAATTGGATTGATGGCCACAAAATTGTGTGCAGACATTCGTGATCACCAGAGGATAAATCATGATGTGACCCTCAGACTCTGGCGCCACCAATAGGTTGACACTTTGGGCTTTTATTTTGTTGGTACTCCCTCTGATTCAAGTTGGGGGTCGTTTTGGTTTTGGAGTTCGCATCTCTCTCTATTCTGTATAGATTGATTTTACTTCACCAGTAAACTCATCTGATTTCTGACCCTTTGATTTGGTCCTGTTTTTGTTTTACACCGGATATATTATGCTTTCGTTTGGTTTCTGCCGGTGTGGCAGGGAGCTGAAGGATGCAAAAGAAAGAAACCAGAAGGCAGCAGTTAATTTGATGAGGCTTCATTCCATCTCTTATTACCATTCGTGGTTTTTTGTAATGCAATTTGTTTGACTGTGTTTATTGTAGTTTGTAGTGTACTTGTTTTACTGGGTAGCATACAGTAGCTACAGTCTGTCAGCCGGGATGTGAACTAGTGCACTAACCAAACAAACCATTCAGTCGTGTTTGAGGAGCAGTATATTAAAAGGGAACTGGAAACTATTGTTCATCTGACGTAAATTTAAGCATCACGGTTTATTACAAGCTATTGTTTCACGGTTTGTTTCCCCAGCTAACCTATGTGTGTTGGTATTTTTTGGGTCCCATTTGTTTGTTCGTTCAATTAAGTCTGGTGGAGACTTGGGCCACTTTCCAAGGTAGAAGTGATCCATTTTTGGTGTGGATCCAGGATTTGTTAACAGAGAGGGCATTTTATTAAACACTTTAGCTATTCTCTCATGAACTGTGGCACTTTCTTAATGAAAAACAGCTCAGCATACATGCATGTTCTATGTGCCATGGTTGTGTATCATTATGTGTATTTATATCCAGATTAGTTTAGATGATTGTGCAGCATCTCTTTTCAGTCAGCTCAGATCATTCCTTAAACCATCCATACACTCGAGTTTGACAGGAGAGATTACTTGCAAAATTGCCAACTACTTATTTTACAATTGCATCAAAAATCACGACAGCATTTATTCACCCTAGAATGAGTCCAGGTTTGTGTCTTCCCTCCCCTTTTCTGTCCCCAGAACAGGCAGCCAGAAAACATCATCACACTAGTATTAGTCTTCCTTCAGGGGCTCGCTGCAAATTCAGGCATTGATTACAGCAAGGCATTAAACGCTCAACAATATATCACCGTTTGACTTGACCAACATAAATCTGCTCAAGCTCGAACTTTCTGGTTGTGGGACTACTTTTTATTCACCGCTCATCAGAGGTCACAGCAGGAGGCAGAGCCGTCTCCTGCAGCGCCTCTATGCCAATATCTGAGTGCAGACTGAAGGCTGGTTAGGTCAAGCCAATTTTAGTATAGATAGTCAGACTCACTGTCCGTCTCTTTCCCTGCTGTTCCCCACAATTAGACCTCGACTCACTGCTGCAGAAATAGACAACTTGTTTTTGTCACAAATGGGCCGCCATCGCATTTACTTACATTCTTTCCCTGGAAATGCATCCAAACCTTAAGGCGTCGTCGGCATGCTTCAAGCAAAGTCGGACCATCGAACAACATCTGAAACAATGTCATTTTGGCTGCGCTCATTGCACAACAATAATAACGTATGAGCTCAGGATTGGACAGAAATTAGTAGTCATGAAATGAACGACTGACTGAAGAAAAGAGTAGTTAATTTTACTCTACAGGAGTTAATGAACTAAGTTACTAAAATGAACCGGTTATCACATCACTAGTGTCACCTGACCTGGCTTTTCACCCTGACCCGCCGAGCCGTATGTGTGTTAACACTATTGCCTTCAGACATGTTCGGGCGACGCTCTGTACAAACTAGTTAGTTTGAAGCATACGGAGCCCTTTAACCATGGCTACATGCAGGTATTCAGACTAAAATCAGCCCCGCGTTAAACCGATGCAGGCGTGTTGTTTAAGGGACCAGGGAGGCAACTCTGGAAAGTTATGATGATGTTATTTTTGTTGTCACAACGAGCACGAGATAAAGAGTAGAAATGTAGCATTCACAATACAAAGTGATCTCATTGTTGACCTTTGAGACTGTCCAAGTAACAGTGGTTCAGCCTATTTTAATATTTCTGAATTTCTGCTACATGTTAAGTGCAGCTAAAACGTGATGGGGTTGACAAAACAGTCTGACCACAGGGTCCATTCAGCAGTCGCTCAAGAACTTTCCATTATATCACACACTCTTCCTCAGCAGGTCTTCCTCAATATTTACTTGCAGTGATGACACCGGCTGCACGTTCGACTAAACCCTTTGCTTTAGTTTAAAAAGCTGTGATGCTGTGAGTGCTGCCTGAAAGACTCGAGACTCAAATAAAAAGGTGAAAAGGTTTCCAAACCGTTTCAGTTTAGCATCAGTAGTTTTGAAACTTAACACCTAAATGAGTAGTGTAACCTTTTTTCTCCAACACCCAAAGCAATTTGTGTTAAAAAAAAAAACTCCTGCCTTGTTTATTGGCCCACAACCCATTTTGTTTACTGACCCATAGTATAAGAACCCTTTTAGCAGAGAAGAGGAAAATCAGACAGGACCTTGGAGCACAATTCTGGCTGCAAACCAGGAATTCACTTGTCACTTTAATCTACACTCTTTATTCTTTCTCTGCTTTGTTCATCAGAGGAGCGAGCTCTTCAAAGCCCGGCCTGCACAAACTTTATCCATGTGACTTAAGCGCAGACAGATAACATCTTTAAGTATAAATCCGCAAGTAAAGAGGTAAAAAAAAAAAAACTCAAGTGGCCTTGCAGGGAGGATGCAGACATCGACAGAAAATTGTCTCCCAGCTGAAGTGCATTAAAGAATCCATAATGATTTTCTCCGACCGCTGACATTTCACCATTCAGAATATATAAAAATGTCTAATAGCTGGCGACACTTTTCTTCTTTTTATGAATCATTCATAAGTTAGGACTTGTTTTCTTGTTTATATTGCCTGCCGCATTTTATTCTTACGTGATCAAATGATATCAATATTCATTATTCTCTTTGATCAATATTCAATCTCTATCTTGCAATTTATGCACAAAGACTGTATTTTGCAGCGTGATTATGAGGGAAGTTCAAAACTTAAATCAAAGCAAAAATAAAGGAATATAATTCTGTAATGTGTAAATAAAAATGTGTAATGTGTAACAAACAAACATTAGTTCAGAGGTCCACTTACTAGCTTTTCCGAGCTTTAAGCACATCTCATGGTCTTCTTTGGGAAATGGATGGCTGGCTCACGGTGACATGATTACAGGTGGTCATATATGTTAACGTCTGACTTAACTCTGGACTAATCGGTTAGTCAGTGACAAAAAATGATATAGCCAACAATATTGATTATCAAATAATCTTTGCAGTGTTTTTATTCAGCAAGAATATTCTACATTCTACAAATGTTGCTTTTCTCTGTTTGTTAACACTGTAATTCAATCATCTTCTTTTAAAATTTTAACCAGGTAAAGAGTTTACCTGGCTGCATGTTCAAAAATGAGTGAGCCTCTATAGTGTCACACGTGAAATTGTTTCAGCCTGTTGTTGTTGATATGTACAGAAATGCCACCACCCAACCTAGTTGCATGAAGACAAATATATTATTTTACCAAGTCATTTTGGGTAAAATCGTCTCAGGTTATAAAAAATATATTAGGTGTTGTAACTGAGGCAAGTATTAGTGTATATTAAAATATGCTGGAACATGAAAGGGGAGAAAATATAGCTATGAAGCTCCAGTTGATTTGTCGAACTACTGCAATTCAACAAACCTTAGACAACTCTCAATATCAGAACGTGGAGAAACACAGTAATTGTGACTTTTTGTCACCCCCACTCTGCAGCACACGTGTGTGTGATAATGATATACTAATTACGCGTGGTTACAAACAGCCTGGTTACCGTGCTGCAGCTTTCACCAGTGAAATCAGAAACAGAGCCACGACCTTGTTGTTGTGACAGAGGCTCCAGGTTTGCTGGAGGGAGAGGTTTGGTTTCTAAAGCCTTCCCGTCCGCCGCTGTCACACATAAGTTAGATATAATCAGGCGAACGAGCGCTCATTGTTTGGCTGCATGTAAGTCTGTGATTCAGAGAGGTTTACCTTGGAATTCTCTGCACCCATTGCAATCTTTGAGCCAAAGCTGGTTTGAGGGATGTTATGTGATGATGCGTGTGGAGCAGGTTAAATGAAGGACACGGATACTTAATTATCTAGCATAAAACCATGGCTTGCGTCACGTCGACACAGCCAGCTCCATTCAGATATTTTTGTCATGTGATGTGGCGTGACTGCAGTCATTTCCCTACATTTCACAGCTTCCTGTGAACAATAAGACAAGATAATGACTTTCTATTTGCGTTTCCTTCAGTGGAAAGGCAGTGAAGGCAATGAACACATGTCAGGAAACAGTGAGTTAAATATATACGTTAAATATGGTTAAACCCAGACAACACACACCAGAGAAGAGAGAGAAAATGGAGCAGCCGGTTGACCTTTGAGAGACGAATGTTGGCAGGAAACCAGAAACTAAACATGTCACCACTCTAAACTAGTTTATTTCAATTTCTGGTGCCTGCTGCCTTGTGTTGTTTACCGTGTCCAGTCACAGAAGGCGTGCAGCTTCCCGACCTCACTTGCTCAGTGTGTGGCTTTGTTCCTCCTTCAGTTGAACTTGTATTTTTTCTTTGTGTTAACCGATTGAGAGCAAATGTCTGAATCTTACAAAAAAAGTCAATAAAACCCTTTGTGGCCTTGGAGAGAACGGACGGTAAACGGTTCTCTTAATGCAGCGAAGTTGCCTGCCATGTCGGGAAACATTGCATCTTATTTCATCAGAAAAAAGCACTTTGATATATTAACAATGATTTAAATGGTTACAGCACTGTGGAAGGGATCACGTATGCGGACTAATCGTGTGCATGGCTTTTTGTTATCATTCTCTTGCCACATTGATGCTCTGTCTCTTTTTCAGTGTGTTCAGGTCTACTCTCACGTGCGTTTTGGGCCGCGCCTGACTGTCGGCTTCACCTCAGGTCAAGCATTTCTTCACCTGTAAAGGCAACTCGACACTATGGAACGGTTACAGTACGGTTCGGTCTCAGCAGCAGGCAGCCATTTTCTGAAGCCGACCTCTGATACGCTCACTGTGCGAACGACAAGACAGACACATGTAGAAACTAGCTGGTGTAGAAGTCGAAACACCCAGCAGATGAAGAGCCGGATATGTTTCGGAGCAGGTGATGTCGACGCAAGCGCTCAATGGAGAGTGAACGTACATTCACGCTTACATTCAACTGGTGGACAGAAGCGCGACTCCAAATGAATGATAATGTTGCTACAACTTTAAAAGTCAGAATATGTCCGACGGTGTTTGGTAGCTTGCTGCGGGGTTCCTCTGCTGCCTTGCGGCCAAATGACATAAATCAACAGAGCGAAGTCAAATCAAACAGCTTGTACTACTGCATTACAATACGATATCATGCAAAATGATTTGCAAAATGAGCAGCAGTAACAAAATAATAATAATAATGTACTTTATTTATATAGCACCCTTCATAAAGGGGGTGTAGATCAAAGTGCTTCACAATAGAAATGAAGAAAGAAACGCATAATAAAATAGTGCAATGAAACCAAAGATACAGGTTGGTAACAAAGACGAGAGAAACAGCAAATAGCAAAAGCATGTGTGCCAGGGACAATGAAGGATTTGGAAGATGGCACTAAAACAAAGAAGGCGTACGACCAATGAAATATGTCAAGAAATGACAACGGTAGAACAAAACAATGTGTCAAACATAAAAACAGATAACACCAGACAGGGGTGGAGTGGCTATTAATTAAAAGCAATGCTGAATCAATATGCTTTAAAAGTTTTCAGAGGTTGCATCTCATATAGCCTCGGGTAAGAGGTTCCATAGCTAAAAAAAGGCTGAGCTGCCAGTTTTCTTCTTCGTGTGAGAGTTGATATTTAAAAAAACCGGCAGCAGAGGCTCTAAGAGGCGGTGAAGGAGTATAAAATGACAAAGACTCGATAACGTAGGCCGCTCCCAAACCATTAAGAGCCTTGTAAACAAGTAGAAGAACTTTAAAATCCATCCTAAAAGACACCGGGAGCCAGTGCAGGTTCACATGCTCTCTCTTTCTTGGACTAGTTAGAAGCCTGGCAGCAGGGTTCTGAAGGAATTGTAGTTTATCAATTGATTGTTTTGGAAGATAATTACAGTAATCCAATCTACTTGAGATAAATGCACGAAGAAGCTTAGCAATACTTCTTAAACGACAGAAATAATAATGTGCCTCACCAACGCCTCCTCGGCTTTTTAGTTGGTCGAAAACTGAGAAAAATAAGAAAATACAGGATGAACACATTCAGAAATGCTGTCTACACATATTTACCATGCGGGGAGTTACATCACAGCGTACAGGGATGCAGGCACACTATCCTATAGGAGCAGTGTGTAATTAAGACACATAAAAGACTGCAGGTTTTCTCTCCTCTGGTTGAAGCTGTGCTAATCAGAGAAATCATGACATGACTTCCTCGAAAAAGCCCATAACAGCAAATAAGCCTTTATGTAGAGAAGAGGCTGTTTTGGCTGAGCAGGAAACGATGATCCGGCTTTCTGCTCAGCGCAGCGCTACATGATTTGACAAAGTAGCCCACGATTTTAAGACACTAGCGATGCTAAACACGAGGTTTTTCACTTCCTTTGAGCAAAACAGACCAGAGCAGAGGAGAGCAACGGAGAACGGCACAAACTTGGCTTCCAGGAAAAGCCCATCGCCGTCCCAGGAAACTACGCCTGGAGCAGCGAAATGCACGGAGCCTGCGAAAGCTGCCCTGCAGCAAGTCTCCAAATGCCAGCTAGTAATGTGCCACCTGTTTAAAGCTGCAAATTCGACATCCACGAAGCTCTGCTTCCCTGCCCCAGCCAAGGCCTTTATCCACAGGAAACCACCAGCTTAGTGGAAACGACTGACCACCAAGGACGGACGGTTACACAGATTACACTTCTCCTCCTCCTCTTCTTTTTGTGTCTCCTAACTGCCAGTGTTTTTTGGCATTATTTTTTTTTTTTAGATCTGCTTTTCATTCACATGCTGTGCACAGCTGGTTGGTTTGGGGTTTAAGGAATTACCCGCATCACCTTGCCAGGTGGAGTCCAGCTTGCTGAAGGGAGAGAGCCGTTACATCTTTATCTCTGTCTGCCTTTTGCTTTATATACCCCGCTGTCATTTTAACTTATGTCCTCTATCTCTATTATCTCAGCAAATAACACTCTGTTTCTGTGTTTTGCTCCATCACACACACACGATGAGAATAAACCACTCAGACTGTTGTAGTCTCACCATCCTGCTCCCCTTCCCCTCTTCCCCTCGTCTTCTGTTTCTCTCCTATCTGTCAAATTCAAATGAGCGCCATTTGCGATATGACTGCAACAAACACTAATCCAGCATTGTAAAACATTGAATGAAAATACTATCACATCTTCTTTAATCTCCTCTCGCTCTAATCTCTATCCCTCGTTCCTGTCTGCCTTCCCTCGTCTGTACTTTCATCTCCTCCTCCTTTCCCTTCTTTCCTTCCTTCCTCTTCTTTTCTCAGCAGGATGACTATTGGCAAATCGAGCGAGGCAGGATTAATTGTACTTTAATGTCTATTACTGCCAGTGCTGCTTAGTTCAAGCCAGCGCTGTAGGTGAGGGGAGATGGAGGGAGAGACACAAGAAGGAGTGAGGGAGGAGAGTGAAGAAGGAATGAAGGAGGTAGAGATACAGATGATGGAGTGAGAATGGGAATTAGGGATGGAAAACAGCAGGGGAGAGCAGAGGGTTTTGGGTGGGGGAGGGGGTGCCAGCTGTATGAGGAGAAGAGGAAGACACTCTACAGTGGGAGACAAAAACAGACTGCACCCTGCTGTCGGCCAGGATGTCCAGACTGTTCATGGGCCCTGACATTTCCCCCTTGTCTCAGCACAATGTCAGGCCTCCTGCTGAACAACACCCCCCCGCCTCCCCCTCCCCATCACACACAAACACTTTCTCACAACATCATGAGGAGAGCTGCACACCAAGGGCGAAACCTCCAAGACCTCCAGAGTCAGATTGAGACAAGCCATTATCTGCTTAAAACACCTACACCACCTGAAGCCTGTTGTATGTGTGGATGGATGGATGGATGGATGGATGGATTGATTTGTGGATAGATGGATAGTTCACTTACTCGCCTGATCCGCAGCTTTTGACCGTATCTCACAGTCTTCATGAGCAGATGAAATGTCAAGCTCAATTTCTAAATCGACACTCACGAGGAGTCCTTAAGAGTTCTCAGAATCGTGTAAAGTTTCCTTTAACTCGCAGGTCGTGGTGTCACCTGGTGCTATCAGGACCAAAATGTTCACCCCACAGAGCGCTGCTGAGTAATGACCCAGCGAGTGACCCCCCCCCCCTCCCGCCGACCATTGAATTCTGCTTAAGATTAATGTGGATGTAAACGGCGTCCGAAGCAATGAGAAACTAGGCGACAGTTGGAAATATGACTATTTGTATGGAAGCGGGCTGCAGACTGAGCTCACTGCCGAACCTTACACAGGCAAATATGCTCTAAAAAACAACGTGTGTGAGATAAAAGAGGAAGACACAAAGAAATGATTGCCCTTTGCGTCTCCCTCTCTTTGGTTAGCGGCAGTTGTCGCCCTTTGCCATTACATTTATGGCTTAATACAAATAAAATGCAGAGTGACCAGGAGACTGTGGCCGGCTGCATTACCTTTGGCAGCTCTGGGCGAGAGAAATGGATCAGAAAACAACCGAGGGCACAGCCTGAAGCAGGAGGAACTGTTGGAACCGCGCAGCCAGCGGTAAGAGGAAGGAGTCGATCTCACACAAACCACTGTGTCACAAAAGATGCATCAACAAATATTGTAAAAGGAGAAAGAAAGATGAAAAGAAAGTCAATGGAGCGATGGATGCAAGAGGGAGGCCTGGAGACACAGCAGCAGCGTCTTCCTTTAAGGGCCACTGTGGAGCAGGAAGCTCTCTTTGAGTGAGCAGAGAGCGATTGATTGAACTGAAATTGATGGTTTATAACAGATATATTCCATCAGAAATACAGTGCTACAGTATCACTACAACTGCGAAAAAGACACAAACTTGCTGTACATAGTGGACTATAGTAAGAGATTGACTTATTTAAAAAGTCAAGTTTGAACCATCTTGTTATTAATGTTCCAGGATGCTAAATAGCAAAAGAAACAGATGAAGGAAAAGGTTGACATAATGTTTGGAAATGAGCTTCTCGCTCTTTCCAAGAGTTAGATGAGAAGATTGATATCACCCCATTCAGTATGAAGCTGCAGCCGCGAGGTGATTAGCATAGCTTAGCATGAAGACAGTTACATGTGCTACAGCGTGTAACTCACGTTTAAACCACAGTGTGCTGTTATGACATGTGTTTGTGTATGGATTCCAACGACTAAATTAGATAGTTTTTTTTTACTTTGGACAGAGAGCCCGACTTTGTTCACCCTCTGCTCCCCCGGTCTTCATGCTAAGCTAAGCTAATTCCCTGCTGGCTCCAGCTCCATTCATAACACACAGACATGAGAGTGCAATCGAAATTTCCCATCGAACTCTCAGCATGAAACAGAATAATTTCCCAAAATGTCGAAGCATTCCATTAACAGTTTCATTTGTCATTTTGTAGGCTAGCTGATATCCTGAAATATTTATAGCAGGATGGCTCATCTCAAGAGGTTTACCCTTGAATTTTGAAATGAGTGTTTAACCAGTGCAGTCTCCATATTTTACATTCTCCTTTATTTTATCCACTTTGTTTTTAGATGCAAAATACATTGAGGCTCCAGAAACTATTCCCTCATGGAGCTAATGTGGGATATGATAAAATCTGACTTTAAATGATATTAAATGAAAGTACTGAAAGTAACACCTGTAGTGCTGTTCACAAAGCATTATGAGGCATGATAAGTGCTGTATATTGTAAGCATATTGTGATTATTGAATGAGGCAACATAGTGCACTTTTAAGTGTTATTGATGTTTTAAATGAAGAATAATTGCCTCTATGTTCAGCCTGTGTATTGATGTCAATATCTGCATTATTGCACATGGGAGAAAATATTAGAAAACATGGGTCTTTTCCCTCGCAAGGCAACTGTTTCAACTTGACTGAATTGACAGAAAGAGCGTGAATAGATGTGATAGGCATAAACACGAGAGGCGGGTGGAGGAAGGTGAAGAGCGGTGGAGAGGGAGGGGGCTGAGGAAAGGAAGTGGGGAAACTGAGGAAAGGCGGTAGAAAAAGAAAGGGAGATGTCGAACGACAGTAGGAGAAAGAGAGTGGTGAGGGGGGAGCGAGAGAGAGATGGAAAAGTAAAGGTATAGTGGAGGCACTGGAGGCACGGCTGCCCAGGTCTGCGGTTTGTTAAATAGCTTTTTGATGGAATTGGTAAAGCAGTGAAGCCTGTGACACTGTTAGCTGGCACACCACAGGGAGAAATAGAGAGGTCAACAGAAAGAAAGAAAGAAAGAACAATAGATGCAGGTCGAAGTTAGGGAGTAAAAGGAAGAAATCAGAGGGAGTGGAAGAGAAGAAAAAAAGATTTATATGTTGATTTTATTTATTTTATTTGACTGTGGAGTCATTCTGCCCTCCAGAGGTGACGAGTGTTACAACAGCTCCTGCTACACCTGAACCACAACGTCTGTAACAGCACTGAGTGTGTGCTTATTGCACAGGCAGAAAGGGTTAGATTAGTTTCAGGTTTTGCGTTATCCGTGTAATGTAAATAGTTTGCTATGCTTCTATGTGTGCACATTGTTTGATAAATGATCTGTGACATTTGCAGTCACTTTTTTATCATAACACTTTTTTTCAGTCAAACTTATTCTCTGATACTGAAATTAAAATGCTATATGTTTAAATAACTCCTCTAAACATGTTTTTTAAATATTTTTCTGTTTGTATTCTGTGTTGTTATTATATTATATTTTCTGTTGCAATTTACTGTCGGCCTAAGTCATTAAACGTACAGTAACAGATCATTAAGGTCTTATTTTACTGCATCTTTTCCTAGAAGGGCTGTCACCGTTACGTTGTTAAAAACAGAACAGCACAAAAGATGTTTTTGACTCTGAAAACCTCTAACCATGAAGTAATGGACAACAGACCATTATTAGACCACATAGTGATACATTTGAATTACACTGGGCCATGTGTTCTGTATCCTTCCTACAGCCACATTCATTTGAACAGGTTTAATTAGCGTGTGTTTGATCAATTCTACGCTCCATAGAGGCTCTTATAGTGCCATAACATCTTTTGTTCAGCCACATTATTAAAGATACAAATCCATCAGGTGGCAAACAGGCTGCAGCACTTCCTCTCCCCACTACCTCTCAATGTATTGATAAAAACATGGTGTTTAGCTCATGAGCCTTCGTCAGAGGAACATAGATACAAAGAGATACAGTTTTTAAAGACATTTTAGTCCGGATAATCATCCTCTGATCGATATAATACACTTTCCGATACCCCTTTTGCAACATCTTTTCCACCTGCTGTGTGAATGATGTGTTACTTGTCAGGGACACGCAGGCTTGGCATAAACAGAGGGTGAGCTGGCCTAGTGAGGAGAGCGTCATCTAACTCAAACTCAAACTTTACCGCCAGAAAATAAAATGAAGATCAATACGCCGTATCTGCTGTAGACACGCTGTTAAAATGACGTGTGATAGCTGGAAGGTGCTATGAGATATAGCAGCTGCTTAGAGCCCCGGATGTTACCAAGTTCTGTTTTTACATAAAATATTTGACAGCTTTTACCTGAATGGATTTTAATCTTTGTAACCGGTCCCTGAATGCAGCACGGCTCTTGTAACCAATAGCTCTCTGCTGCTGCTGCTGCTGCTGCTTACCAACCATGATACACACACATACACCAGCCCAACATGACTCACGCACATTTAAAATATCATACATACGTAAGCCACTGCTCTTTTCTGCTCCGAAGGGTAAACTTTGATTTCACCCTAAAAATGCTCCCGACAAAATAACACATAGCAGCATCAAAGCGCTATAAAGAAAGTCTATTTTTGTGATTTTTCCCATTCCTCCTACTTCTCTGTTCCAGATCGATTTGTTTCTTTGAAGACGGATTGTGAGAAGAAAACAGAACGGCTCAATCCATCACTCTGTCTGCCTGAGGCCCTGTGCCATAAACAATACATTACTGGTGGTATCTGAAAGCTCCCGTAGGAGCCTGGCACAGTTCAAAGCTATAACCACAAACAAACAGAATGGAACCACACAACTTATTTCGGATAATTCAAACTGCTATCCGCCTGCGTGAGCGCTTCCTCTGCTTCACACCACTTAGGATCACACTGGAGAAGCATTTAGCACGTGCCTTTATCTGACACCCTTAATGCGGAACAAGAGGAGATCCACTGCGCAGCCGGAGCCGAGCTGCTGTGCCTCTGCTCCATCGCAGGCGGAACGAGGGAAGCCTGCGGAACAAAAAAAACCCGGGAGAGATGAAGCGTTCAGAATTACAGCTCCACAGATTTTAAGGCTCTGGCGTTAAGACGGGGAAACAGGAATCTAAGCAGTGTGGTGTCTGGTGTTATTCAGGCTTACAGATGCTGCATGAGCGCGAATGCTCAAAATGTTATCAACACCTTTGGGATGTTAAGTTGAAGCATCATTTTTCGTAGCCCTCAATTGTCTCAAAAGGTAACACTCTTGACGATTTTTGCTTCCGAATCACTAAAGTTTTGACTGACCTGAATTCACCTCATCAGCGTACTTACAGTAAAGGAAACGGCTGGTGATTGTCAACAAAACCCACGAAGACATCAATCTTTAAAAACAGGTCACATATACAGCTCTGGAAAAAAGTAAGAGACCACTCCAAATTTTCCAAAGTTCATTTTACTCAAACATATACCATACTGTTGTAATGGCACTCAGTGGCGCCCCTCCAGTACCAGACGCTGGGATTCACTCGTGATGTTTCTGACACTGCAGCAGTGAGCTGAGAATTTTAAAACTGCTATTGGGTATAACAGAGTTCTGTTAAAACATGCCTGTTGTGTTTAGTGATTCTTTTGATTGATTTTTGGATTAAATGTTATTTCAGGTGAAATTCAGGGGAGTTAACAAATTGCCTGCTGACAAAGTCTGTAATATAAAACATTATTATGAAGGATCAGCTGCTGAGAGTGGACGTGCTCTGCAGCAACTCCACAGTTTCCGTTGTTGTTATGGTTGCAGTAGCTCTACAAATAATGTATTATGTATGTGCATGTTTTATCTTAATTTGTACACTGTTGAAGCATTGAAGTGCACATTTTGTTTACTTTGTACCCAAACAGCAAGTTGTGTGCCTAAGTTACAACCGTCATCTGTTACTGTCGTCCTTATGTCTAGGCTGTATTATCGAGAGTTTATTAATTGTTAAAGACTGTAGAGGTAGTGTTCCTGCGAGCAAACCACCTCACAGGATTATGACAATTCAAACCAGAGAAGCAGGAGAGTGGAAGACTGTCTCAAGGGCAGAAGGAGCGTAAACAGAGAAATAAATTCAAAATCTTTTCTCTCTTGCACTACAGTGTTCGGAAAACAATGCATTCGAGAAATATTTCAGCTCTCGGCCTTCAGCAGTGTTTTTCCAAATTCAAAGGCCACGTCCTGAAGCAAACGCTTCTCTGACTCACTGAAAAAACAAACGATGAAAGCTATTTTGTTCTAATGGAACAGCTGTCTGCTTCGTATTCGGGTGCCAGGTTGATGAAATTATAACGGATTCTTTCAGAATTTCAAGTCATCTCAGGTGTATGTCTTCCTCACGCACATGTCAGGCGGCATCTTTGCTACAGATGCTAAATGAGGTACAACCTCATTTTCAACTCAGATTCCGCTGCTTTCCACAAAACACCAACATCGTAAACCAAAGCATTTAAATTATATAATTACTCCTACATGGCGCAAATTATTTACTTGAGGAAACGCTCGGTGTACTTGCCAAAGGATGTTCTCCAGACATTCAGAATACAATTTATGCTCCTTAAACACATGCAACAATTTACTGCGTCTCTCCACAGCATGTTGCCAAGCCGACGGCTTGCCTGCGAGGTCTGTGCTAGAAAAGTGAACCACGCTGTCACTTTCCTCAACAGTTAACACCAATGAAAACAAAGGATCCTCTGGCCGGGGATCGGCGCCGGTCCGCGGTCTCTCTAACCAGCATCTTTCCTGCTCTATTAGATGTAATGGAAAAGGTCCCTGAAGGTGGCGGTCCTGATACTCTCTACTCCCAGAGACAAATAGGCAACTTACGCACGTTTTGATCCCTCGAGGGCTCCCTGTCCTGGTTACCTGGCCACGAATGGAGGGCTATTAGCTACTACTAGTGTTTTTAATGGAGGCAGGGGTTAGTTGCATCAGAGAGAGTCACTGAGTGTGACAGCGCTGGTGCTTGCCCTTCCCCCCAAAAGACGATGTCTGCCTCTCTGTCACCGAGACAGAAAGAAATACCCTGCTGCTTTCAAGGCCCTTAGCAGAGAAATCTGCTATTTGTTCGCGGTACAAAACGCCCACGATGTGCTTACTGTCAGCTAACAGGCAGCATGGCTTCCAGAGGCAGAAATAGTTTGCGGTTGGCGTTTGTTTTAACAAAGGCTTTCATCGCCACAGCGCAGGAGCTGACAAGTTTAGACCGTCAAGAAGGAGACAAGAGAGCAAGAGAGAGTGCCTCTAGAAGTCGCGACACAAATACACACACAGTTTATTCAGTCGCTCGTTAAGACACGCAAAAATAAAATAAAATGGCTCCACGGAAAGACGAGTGTCTCCTCAGGAATTGCTGGTCTGTCTCTCTCTCTCTCTCGTTCTCCTACACACACACACACACACACTACACAGCCATGCATGCACACTCACATTAAGCCACATGTAAACTGGGACCCATAATGTGCAGGACTGCTTTATGGCACAAAACAGGTGACCGACTATTGGAGGGAATCCTTCCACAGAAAAGGGTTCAAGACAATTTAGCTGATGATGATGATGATGTGAATGTCTTATGGGTAATGTAGTTTAGTTACTATTTTGAGATAGGATACTGGGTACCGCTAGCAGCCGCAGGAGTTATGTCTCTCGTCTGTCAGAAGCAAAGGCGAAACTGGGGCGACATTGTTATACATCCAAAACCCGAGAAAAGCAAGTGACTTTAGCTCCATGTTCAGACTGGCATTAACCCCTCCATTTTTTTATGAACGACGCCACTGCATTGGCACAGAGGGGGCACCAGAGCAGAGTCATCGGGCAAAAAATGTCGCTCAACCTTTGCTTGAACGTCATCTTGCAAAGTTCTGCGTTGGGCAATCAGTGTACCTGGAGGTCGATGCAACAAATGATAAGGTAAATGACGCTTTCCAGCACTAGGAGCCTCTGTGCTTTGGTATCTGATAAGCCTTCAGACACATGGATGTATTAACTGGACTTCCTGGATCGTATAATTTAACGTCTCACCAGAACCTGAAGAAATATCAACCAGGGCCACCAACAAGTGAGACGCCTGTTTTGCTGCCCGTTTGCTACCAAAAGTCAACATTGGTTTCCTTTAATCGTGTCTGCAATTCCCTTTCGTCTTTGAACTGTGACTGTGAGCGTTTCCCAACCTAAACCAAGTATTTTTCAAGTTGTTCTTGTGCCTGAACATAACCAAACCTTAACCATTAACATGTCTGTGATGTGTAACAGTTTTGGCAGGCACTGACACATCATGTCGTCCTGCTAATAAGGGCGTCACATCAGAAGAGGTTAATGTGGGTCATTTTGGAAATCCGTTAAAACAAGGAACTGTAATGAAATAATATCACCGGCATCACATTCTGCCTGTAGGCCTCTGTGTACTCAGACATTGAATCTCTTTAGCAGCCTGGCAATAACTCTTTATTGATTGGTCCTGGCTTTACACTCCACTGTGCAACAGCCCAAGT
This sequence comes from Gadopsis marmoratus, assembly GCA_036023855.1. Lineage (NCBI taxonomy): Eukaryota > Metazoa > Chordata > Actinopteri > Centrarchiformes > Percichthyidae > Gadopsis > Gadopsis marmoratus. The sequence continues at coordinate 81,764 of JAVQJF010011381.1, forward strand.
GGCTGCAGGAATTATCTCCAAAATTGTAGACTTTCACTAACCTACCTTCTTGTGGTACTTTGTACTGTTTTTATGTATCTTCTGTGTTGTAAAATCATGTTTGTGGAAGACTTGTAAGAAATGTGCTGTTTAAAAACAGATATTTTTGGCTTGATGTGGAATGATGGATGCTGTCATGTGCTCAGCGAGGAGATGTGATTGAACGGGTCATTTGGTGAAGGCTGAAGGTCTGACTGATGGACTGCACAGTGTGTTGGACTCAGAGACTGGATGCCCTCTTAATTTCTGGCTCACAGCTTCGTCTTGATGCATTTTCAAACAAACTGTCATTGTGGCTTGTTGTTGTTTTCTTGTGTGTTATATGTGATGAATTTTTTGTTTCAGTTTCTTGGCCTTTTGTTCCTTGTTAGATGGGTTGAAACTATCTACTACAACACACACGTGCAAGCATTCACAACTATATACTGTATATGAGGACAAGACACTGACTTTGGTTCATTCCTATTGACATACATTTTACATGAGCCCCAAAACAAGTTTTAAAGCGTTAATTAACCCACATGTTCCAGTCAATAGTTTCCATATTGGGTCACAGGGACTACTTTCTACCAAAGAAATAGTCCCTATAAGAAATGTTCACAGTGACTTTTGAGGGTATCTGAAGTTACTGAGACACTGTTGCTGCTGAGATTTTCAAATGTCATTTTTAAATGTGTTGAGCACACATAAATCCTCTTCATCTTCAATGAGTTCTCAGAGACCCCCCATTAACCCTAAACTACATGACAAGCTTAGTTAGTCCAGATGGCAGTTAAGTCCCCACAATGTGATGAAAACATGGCTCAGACACACACATTTAGAATCAATCCATGTAATACATTTAAAAAAAAAAAAAACGATTCATAGCATAATTCTAACTAAACTGGTGTTTTAATTACTGGCATTCAGTTTAGCATTAATTAGAAAGTGTGATTAGCATTTTTGATCACAGTTTGCGTGACGATTTTTATAATTCAACCTACAGCGAAGACTGTTGATTGTGACCTGGGGCTTTTTTTTACTTTACACTATTATGTATTTACAACTTTCCTCTGTAAAAGCACTTTGGTCAGCATTTGAGTTGATTGGACTTGTGATTTAAATCCCTCCTGCTGTTGTCCGTAAACAGTTGGTGCAGGTGGAGAAAAGTCATTCATTCAAAGTGTGAAAAACACCACTTCACACAGACAGATTGAAAATTGCCTGAGCTCAATAATCCATTGCACCAAACACAAAGCACTTGTTTATTTTCGTCAAACTGTCTGTTTCACCGTTATTTCACTGTGCCAGCTCAGCGTGTGGATTAAGTGACGCTCTCCTTAGTGTCAGTCACCTGACGCCCACAGGGAGAAACCAAAGGAACTAATCCCTCGAAACTTTGTCACATCCGTGCACTCACAATGAGCTCAGAGGGAGAACAAGAGCATGAGGTTTCACACTATATCCTTGTTTAAACTCTTGTTCACATGTTTAACCACCTTACATCCAGTTTCCCCCTTTTAGTTCCACTTGAGTACCTTTACAGGTGCTTTCAGACGGCAAGTGGCCGCCACTGGCTCCACTGTCTCCAGTGTAAACATGACGGCTATTCGCAGCTGCTTTCGGAGCTGATGATGGTTGACCTTTTTTTTTTTTTTTTTTTTTGGCTCACTGTGTAACCATGGCAACTGGAGGAACCGCACGAAGGAAAAAAATGCAGGGGGTAATTTCACTGGTGTCTGAGATCCCTGAATTACACACCTCTTCACCAGGTGTGAAAACAAACATGTCTAAGCATCAGTCTCAAAGTTTGATTATTCAGTGTGAGCCAATAAACACTGTTTAACCTATTAATTTATGTGTTCTGTGTTCATCATATCATATTACTTATACTGTATTCTAAGCTACAACCCACTACATTTGGCTATGTATTCAGATTAGATTAGAGTGACTAAGACTCCATGGTCTTTATGGCTGCAGCGTTTCATCAAGCCTAAATATTCTGGAGGGCTTGTGCATCATTTTACACACATGTCCCTGGTATAACTGGTAACTATGAAAACGCTGGGACCACCTGCTAGATTTTAGAATAAAGTGTGGCTGTACTGCAGGTAAAACAAAAACAAAACAAAAAAAAGTGTGATTACAATCTGACCTGGCAAAAAAAAATAGCAAATACCTTGCAAAGTAAGACAGGCCGAGAAAGCAGTCCGACGCTACACAAATCCAGAGAGCAGCTACATCTACATGTTTTCCAAGTCATTTTAAGAGAACAGTTTCATATTTTTCGCGAGTTAGATGAGAAGATCATTGCTTCTCTCATGTCTGTGAGGAACAGTGGGTGGAGCTGGGCGGACATTAGGCTCGTATAGTGCAAAAACCGTCTGCAGAGGGGACAGCTGGTCCGGCTCTCTCCAAAGTCCAAAAAGATCACTCACTAAAAGGTGTCTGTCTTGTTTTTGTTACTTTTACTATTTACACCAACATAAATGTAAAAACGTCCTGGAGTGCAGACCTGTACTAGAATCTGTATTTACCGACCTTATCTGGCAACCCTGCTATTAACAGGAGACACGCCATAAAACCCCAAATTGTCACTTTTCCATTGCTGTTTCTGTGCAGATTAAACAAGTGAGAGACAACGTGTTAATTTGCTGTCCCCTTGTTTCCAGTCTTCATGCTAAGCTACGCTAAGGCTAGGCTAGGCTCCACGCTTAACACGTAGACGTCAGAGTGATATCAATCTTCTCATCTAACATACTGTATTTAACCTTTTGTGAAATGTGCTTAAAAAGTTTATTTTTGGCACGATGTTCGCCGTGTAGCAAAAGAATACACTTTTCCTAAGCTTTTGAAATAGAAATCCTCCCGCACTCTGTCCCCCACGCTCTTTAGCGAAACTTGTCTAGCGAAGCTGCTTTTCAGACAAAGCATTCAATTAGAAGAGTAGCCTAATTGTTAAGGAATATCAAACTCATTAACAGGCGACAATTACCGTGAGTAACATGTTTGCGTTACCCTCCGACATCTATACAATGTAATGCTAATTGAACATTTCATTCCATCTCTGCAATTGTAATCTGCGTCTTGTAAAGTGGCGCTTGTTGTGAGCTAATTGTAGCCTCTTGGGAAATGTAAAAAGTGTAATTGAATAAGTTGAGCAGGGGCTCATTTCGCACATTCAGTTAAAACCAATCTATCCTCGCCGCTTGAAACTGATGATTTGAAAAAAACAATTTTGCTAAGTTGGCACACGCACATTCCCCCAACCACCCACACACACACACACACACACACACTGAGACTACCTGTGACTTTATGCATGCGTCTGTGTTTCATAATAGTCCATCAGTGTGCAGTAAAAACAAAAATTAGTTGAGTTGGAGGAACAGACCCACTGGGGTCCCGAGCTAAGGCATTAAACACACACTCTCATGCTGTGTGTCAATAGAAGTGTTTAACTGAAATATTACATCTTTGCACAGAAATGTTAAACATTCAATTTTCCTTCATAAGCACTTCTCTCTGTGTGTGTGTGTCCGAGTGTGTGCAGTTTAACTGTGTGTACCACAGAGTAATGAAGGATGCTGAAAGGAGAGAATGAGAGGGGGAACACTTTGACTGATATCCTCTGGCCTTTTGCGTTGACGGAAAGAGAGACAGGAGGTGGCGAGATGTCGCGGAGGTCATTAATTGCTTCTTCTTCTTCTCTTTTTGTGAAAAGGAATGATGATTATGCGTCACTCCCTGAAACGTAGGCACTGAGAGAAAAGGCAGAGAGCTAAGAAGTGTCATCGGAGACATTTTGTGTTTAAATTGCAGAGTGTTGTAGGGAAGGAAAAGGAAACTAGTTTGCGCGATCCTTGACGTCCCCATCCAGTTAACAAAAAAAGCAAGGAGCTGCTACTCGCAGAGCACCGTGAGAGGCAGGTTTCACTTTCTGTGTTTCGAAAGTCCCTGCTGGTGTCTTCATGCATATGTTACTCTCAGATAACAGCTGAAATGCCTCCATCTGTAATTGTATTCTGGTGGCCTGCAGAGAAGACAGAAATGTCAGCAGGGCTCGACGGCAAATTGCCAGAGCAGCTTTTTCCAGATTGTGCGTGTGGGTTGGTATTTACTTTTGTGTGCTTGTAGAGTGCTGGTGTTGATTTCGAGGTTATTTCACATTTAATGGTGTGTGTGTGTGTCTATTTGCTGTGGAGTGGACTAACTCAGCTGTCTAAAAAGGGACAAAGTGTTTGTCCTCAGTCTTCATATTGGTGTTACCTTCAGCATCAGCATGTGATATTAAAGAAACAAATATGAAAGTTCGGGAAATGTGCTTATTTGACCATTTTAGAGGATGATCTGTCCGGTGCAGATATTAGCCCGGGACGTATGTAGCCTAGCATGGGATAAAACTGCAAACAGGAGCAAACTGTAAAAGTAGATACAACCTCAACCACCTCCAAACCTGTCGTATTTACATGAGGTGTCTTGTTCATTTATACAGACATAGAAATGTAAAAGACAACTTTAAAATCACAACGTGTAGGATTTGACGATTTTAGGCTTTGATGCCCTCTGGAGGTACTGTAGCATGTAAAAAAAAGACACTGGCAGTCTGCTGCGTCGCTTTCACCAATTTTCACCATTTCTACAAACAAACGCGTCCATCAGACTAATTAGAAACATTTTCCGGATCTACACAGGTTTTACCTGCTTTATCTGATTTATGTATTTATTTGGGCCACTGGTGGGTCATTGCAACAAGCAGCAGACGCCTGTTGCCCTCCATCAAATCCTGGGTGAAATATCCAGATGTTACATACTGATGCATACTGATCCAGATGCTAAATACTCCACTATTTCTGCCACCTGGTCGCTAACTTTGTCTGTCATCCGTTGCTCACAACACCACTGAGTAAGCCAAAAACATTACAGATTCAGGCCTTAAAACCAAAACAGTGGTGCTCTGCTGCCACTTGAATGTTTTGATAAATTAGCCTGCTAGCTACAAATGTTAAAATGGACGAAGGAATGCTGCAAAAGGAAAACTGACTGACAAACTGTTTCCATCCAGGCATAACACCATCACCTTCCACGGCTTTGACTACCTCACCCTTCCTACAGTTGTATCAATAAAGACCTTGTGCTTGGCGTTAAACTATGCATGGCTGTGTTTTCTGTACAATCTCCAGCTTTGTCTCTGAGTAAATTTCTATACATGGACTTCGCCACAGAGGAAGGTGTTAGAAAAAGGTTTGACAGCTCAATTTCTCTTTGCAGCAAACAGGTGACGGCCCTCTGCCTGCACCTATCGACCTGTGCTGGTCTCCTGGAGCCGTAACTGATCACCGTGCAATGCAATACTTGTGGGGAGCCATCTTGTACCTATTGTTTGGATATTGCACTCCACATTTTAAGGCTTTCAGTGTGTGTGGGGGGGGTTTTTTGTTTTTTTTTCAACCAAAAACACAAACAAACTGGACTTCTTTCAGTATGTGACAGATATCATGTGCAGTACTGTCCCACACCTAAATGGACATGTACATGTTTTTGTTTTTCTGCTGGTACGAGGCCAAGAGGTTACAGTTCTTGTAAAACCTGTGAGACATGAAACTGAGTCGGCGCTTCAAGGCTGATCCACTGCTGCCCCGATGCCTGCAGATAGAGCCAGTGTGAGATATAGCAAGTCACCGAACAAAGTTGCATATCTGATATGAGTCTGATACAAAACATGACCCTATAAGTCAGTGGGGGGGCATAAAACAAAACAAATTCATGGCTACTCTGCGGGCTGGTAGTGTGACAAACTCAAACTCCAGGTGAGAAACTGATTGAATCATTGAGAGGGAGCATCTCCAAACAGTTCAGGAAAGAAGCGGCGCATCCAAAATATTAGGAGGGCTGCTGTCTTGAACTCTAGCTGAAAAATGAACTGTGTTGAAAAACCGACCTCTTCTCGTTCGCTAAAATCGCCTCCAATTTGTCATCGATTTTGCTGTTGGCTGGTCAAGTAGCGACGAAATGCCTTGCTGAGTGGCTCAGCCTGTCATTGCCTCTACATCCGTCCCTCTGCCTGGCTCTCCTCGACCCCTTCAGCTTCTCCATCTCTCTCCACGAAAAAAACATCACAAAGATCAAATCACTAAGACAGCTGAGTGTGAGGAGGTGGGATAGAACACACACACACACACACACACAGAGTAGAAGAGGCCTTATTTCATTTCTTAGCATTATGACGATAATGACAGGGGAGTATAAGGAGACATATCTCTGGCTCTGTCTTTATTTCTTTGCCTGGTACCCTCACAAGAGCTGTTTTTGACCTCTGTGTGTGTGTGTGTGTGTGTGTGTGTGTGTGTCCATCCCTCTCAGCCCTCTGCTATTACCACTAACTACTCCAGGCCACAGTAGTTGGGGTATTGATTTTTCTCCTTGTTCGTTCTGTCTTTCTGTCCCCTCCAAACCACTCCCTTGTGTGTGTGTGTGTGTGTGTGTGTGTGTGTGTGTGTGTGTGTGCTCTGATGCAGTTATCTGTGTGGACCAATTTCAGCTTCAGAGTCTTCCCACTTTCTGGTCAGATGCTGGACTGCATTTTTGTTTTACTACTTTGTGCAATAACAAAGTTAATCTTGAGTCCATTTTCGTCAGCAAACGTCCTCACAAGTATAGAAGTACAAATGTGTGTGTGTGTGTGTGTGTGTGTGTGTGTGTTAGGTAGAAAGAAAGAGCGAGAGAGAGAGAGAGAGAGAAAAAAGACTGAGCCACTTATCCACACACACACACACCAACAGCATTGTGTGGATTATAAGGTACACCGAGCGCTTCATCGGCGCCCTGCGACCCCAGAGACTGTGTGTTTGTGTGCGACTGCATCGTGTTGCAGTCACCAATCTTGAGCTTACTTTTGGTAAGTGTGTTTTTGTGCGAATTCAGAACTCACCAGTTGCTATAATTGGCCAGTGCGTACATTGTTTTTAAGTTAAAAGGCCCTGGAAAGACAAGAACTGTAAGAGGTGTGTTGTGTGTTCATGAAGGGAGAGTCAGAGAGTAAAAGAGTGAGAAAGAGGGTGAGGAAGGGAGGTGGGGGGATAGAGCGTAAACACATGATAAAGACAGGCAAGGACGACACAGAGGGAACGTTTATGTATTTAATGTAATCTGTATTAAATTTAAGATAAAGAACTGTAATGACACAAAATGTCCAAAAGATGGGGGCAGAGGACTGCATGGTGTAAACAGTTCTTTCATTTTCAATGAAGGTCGTTGTTACTACGCAGCAAATATGCTTTAAATATATTTTAATGTTGGGTTATATCTATTATTAATGCTTTCAAAGACTCATTCCCTGTTCATCAAAGTCCTTTAACCTAACAGGAGACTATTGTAACAGATGGGTTAAATTACTCTGAAAGGTCCCTTTAATGCTTTTGATTATGAGATACAGATGTTAATTAGCAATTGGGGATACATTAGGCAGGGATATCAGGTCTTTAGTGTTACGTTCTAATACAATTAGTAGACCTTAAGTCTCAATTTGTCTTACATGTGAATCTATAATATCTTGAATTCGTTTTTAAATGTTTTTATAAGGAATGTCATCTCGTTCATGCACGTAAAAATCACATAAATCAGTCATCAAGAGGGTTAGGTTAGGGTTAGGGTTATTTATATAGCACTTATTATATTGCAATATTTATTGATCGACACATGGCTCCAGACTCATTCAGGACTGACCCCTGCTGTTCAACCACCAATGAAGGTACATGCCATCTTATATTATTTGATTTTACAAATTTTACAACTCGAACCGTCTTCCATAAACATCAGAGCAACACGCAAGAGAATATGAAGCTGACCGAGTGCCGCTATGAGTATTGTTACAGCAAATGGGATTCTAATCTGTAGTGGCGTTGGTGTCCTCTGGAGGGCAGTAAAAGACCCGAGAGCCTACGCTGTTGCACAGAATAGCAGAAGAAGAAGATTCAACGCCGGTGGAGGGAACCGAGTTTCCCGACAGTCAGCGTAAACATCAACGAGTTGGTGACGTCGTGAGTTAATGTAGTATATTATGGACGTTCTTCAACCCTCAGACGACTTCACTCAACGTTAAGGCAACACGAAAGGTTTGTATCTACTCAGTGCCGTCGGGTTTCAGCTGAACATTCAGGAACCTTCTCCGTGTAGCAACGTTAGCAAAGCGTACTAACGTTGCTAGCTAGTAAACACTAGCGTTTGGCAATTTGCTGATATTATAAGTACTGCATGGTATATTTTTGTATGCCGGAGTTTACAGTGGTTCGTGTTTGTTAAAGGTTTTTATATAAAGGGTTTAATTCAGTCTGCACATGTAGGCAGATGTGTTGGCACTTTTTAATGGCGTTTGTAGCGGTGAAAGCGGAGCGGCGATAACGTTACACGGCGGTTTATTTGGGGAATATAACACAAGTCACCAGACAAATGCTGTGGCAGGTGCCTTTACAACGATACCAACCGCTGTGGTTGGTATCCAGTTACTTCCTGTGGTTGTTAAGTACTTCACTGATGACATGTAGCTGGTGAGTGTTTGGCTAAAATAAGTGTAAGAAAAGAAGTCACCTTGGTTTGTACTTTGTGGTCACTCACACTAATTGGTGCGTTGTTCCTTCTTCGTGCTTTGTCTTAGGAAAGTAATGAGTGGAGAGGAATCCAGGAGAGGCTCCTGGAGGGGTGGGAGAGGAGGAGGTGGGGCAGGGTGGAGAGGAGGAGGAGGAGGAGGTGGGGCAGGGTGGAGAGGAGGAGGGGGATGGAGAGGAGGAGGAGGGTGGAGGGCTAGACCATGGAGAGGAGGATCAGCAGGTGGTGGAGGAGGAAGAGGTTCAGGGGGAGCAACAAGAGGCGGAGGGTGGAGAGGTGGAGGCGGATCTGGAAACCAGACCTTCGGCACTCAGAGAGGTGAGTTTCATTTGCTTTTTTTTTTGAAGAAATGAAGGGAATAATGTATTTTTGTATAAATAAAAAAACATAATGCTGCATAATAAGAGCATGTGGTAGAAAGTTTACACGAGCTGAAGACAAGTGAAACATTAGCATCTAATGGTCTTACAGCATTTATGTCTAATGAAATTGTGCATGAAAAGCTGCAACAATATGGTGTCATAATTTGCAATCCTTATGGCCCGTCTGCCTCTTCAGTCCTTCATCAGGCCACTCTAGATGTGCTGTGTCCATACAAAGGATGGGCACTCTACTTCACAGAGGGTACGCCTGTATGTTCGTAGCTCTTTTTCACATGATGATAATGCATGCTGTAGATTTTGGGTTACATCTACTGGTCATGATGATGTGGCTTTTTCTCTGTATGTCTCAATATGTCTTTTTACGTGCAGGCTTCATACAGAGCTCACCTAGCGTGGAGAAGATCAAAGTGTTTGAGAAATATTTCACCTCCAAGATTCACCTGTATGACAAGGTCAGTCTGTCTGCGTGTGTATATTTCTGTTGAAGTAATAAACTGATTGCAATGGTTATCATCTCTCAATATACACAGATCAGCCATAACTTTATGACCGCTGGTGAAGTGAAGAACATTGATTATCTGGTTACCATGGTCACCTGTCAGTGGGGGGGGG